>QLPN01000898.1:0-51773 GCA_003314395.1 Albatrellus ellisii
CTATCGATGAAGCTGCATACTGTGCTGTGGCGCTGCCATGCACACGTGGGAATTTTGTGCCACACTGCTGTGCATGTGCATGTGCCAAGCTGCCACATGCGGTGTGCCACACCAGGGGACAACTTTTTTGTAGTGGCGCTTCAGACATGAAAAAAACCACGTGTTCCCATTCCTCATCCCATTATATTATAGATGATGCCAGTATGGAATGGCTTAGAGAAGTTGTGTGTTGTCAGACTCCTATCACTGGCTTTATTCCCTGCTGTTATTATTTCTTTTCTTTTACTTTCTTTTATGTTTTACTTTTGATATGATTAGATTAGATCATCTTATCTTTCTATCTTATCTGATCTACATCTAATCCTCTATCTTATCACAGTCTTTACTGCCTCATGGGTTGGATCCCACACATGCTGCACATGTGCTGTGCCTGTCCTCAGGCCTGCTGTCCTTCCTACTTACTTAGCCTACCCTAGAGTACTGCACTTGGTCTGTGTGTGTTCCTTAGTACTATAAGTAGTTGCTGTAGTTAGTGAATGGACCCCAGCTTTTTACAGCTGGTTCCACCCCCTTCTTCTATGGCTGAGATCTCTCACCCCTTGGCTTAGATCCAAGGCAGCTCCCATTAAGTCCTCTTAAGGAGGCAGGGATAAGTTGGGATTGCAAGGCATTTACAATGATGTCTGTCATTGGTTTGTTGGTCCTGACATATGTCACTTGTTGTCACACTTTCTGTAACCTATTTGACACAACCTTCAAGTTTGACCAATATTACACTCCACCCACTTCTACTACATCAGCATCCATTCATGTGATCAACCAGTTGGAGGGTGTGTTGTACACCATGCTCCAAATGCCTCTATTTCTGTACTTAAGACCTTGACAGTGAAGAACTCTACCTCAGCTTCTGTGTATTATGGTGGTTCCTATCTTCTGGAAGCTATGCAGTCTTTCTGTCAAGAGGCAAAGGTGGTGGGGAGTTCTCAGGATGAATTGAAACTATACCTGGAATCTGGGCCTGAGCCAACAGACAACATCATTGGATGGTGGGGCCATCAAATGTACTTGAGATACCTGACAATGTGACAAATTGCACATGACTACCTTGCCATCTAAGGATCGGCCACCCCATCAGAATGAGCTTTCAGCAGTGGTGGAATCACAGGTACTGCCAACTGAAACAGCCTGTCTACTGATATCTTTGAAGCTCTACAAATTCTCAAAAGTGCATATCATAATCAGCATGTGGCTGCTGTTCATCAGGCAGCTGGACATGTTGATGCCCTTATTGCAGCATTGGATGAGGTTGACTATAGTTCAGATGAAGAGGAATAGTCACTTCTACACTTTCAGTCCAAAAATTGTCTTAAATTTCTTTTATACTGTGACAAAGTTCAGTTCCTCTTTTGAACCCCCCTGAACCTGAACTGAATCTGAACTTGGAGGTTCAGGTTCAAGTCCTGGCAATTCTCTCCCCTGAACCTAAAGTTTGGTTCTAGGTTCTCCAAAATCCCTTGAAGAACTGGACTGAACTGAACTTTGCCAGCACTATCCATACTGATCTCCATATTGCTCATGATCTAGTGAAGCAATATATTTGGTTTTATAATTATCTTATCACAGTCCATTGGCTGATGATGCATCTGTCATCTGATATCCAGTCAGCCTGCTTATGAGGTGGTTATGATTCTTTTCTCACCTGGATTGCAGATGCTCACTCAGCTTTCACACATGTGCTGCAGAGTATCCCTAATACTTCTCACAGCTACTGTGGACCTTACTCAGTGCATTATGAGGGCCTTAAGCTATTGGTCTCTATTTACAGCATGACTGCATGGCCTCCATGACTTCATATGCCTGCCCTAAATACTTGTGCTATATATACTATATGACTCCTAGCAATATTCCCCAGTTCCAAACATCTGGGATATCTGCTAGTCAGTGAGAATTATCCCTTTGTTTTCTTTTTGTTTTAGTTGTTTGGCCCGACTACTGTTGGCCTCACAGTACTCCCTGTGATCAGCCTCATGCATCCCATCCATCATCAAACAGTACTTAAGGCCCATCATATGACCCCAGAGCTTAAGATATTGAATGTGCTCTAGCATCTCCACTTTCAGGGTACATGATAGTATTACATAATATCCATATATGGTGGTGCTATAAGCATTTTAATACAGGAATATCATTGGAAGGGTTCTGTTGCTGCAAGCACTGACATCTAATTATGTGAATAGTCACATGACTTTGTTGATTGGATCATGCTGGATGTGCTAAGAGTGGCCTATTGGACAGTCTTAGGGATTTGTTGATTGGATACTCCTGGTAATTGTGAGGTACATGCTGAATAGCAAGGTCACAACTGTGAGAATGGAGAAGGGAGATGGCTAACACTTAGGATGGTGTCACACTGGTAGGTGGATATCCCAGATGTATAAAGCTGGGGAAATACATGCTACAGAGGTACAGTATATATCATAAAGAGATCAGTGCATAGGCCATGCACTGTCACTATAGGGCAGGCATATGTAAGTATGATGTGCAGCATCTGTGAGAACTATCAGTAAGCAATGCACAGCATTGCACAGCATCAATAAGCACCTGTGAGAAATGTAGTCATATGCATATAGTAAGCAGCCCAATGATGAATCAGAGATGAGTTATAGATAATTCAAAAGATCTGATCTGATAAGATGAGATAGGATGTATAGTACAGATCTTGAGTGATAAGATTGAAAGAAATAGTAAAATGTGAAGAAAAATAAGTATATCCTGACAAATACCCCCATTCTTAGGGCAAGACAACTCAATGAGCATAAGAAAACCCTGTAGATCCAAATCCTTGTTCTCCTCATAATGTATTATCCAATGAATCAACTTCCTTTATATCTGCCAAAGATATATGTTCAAGGATTAATTGTGCTATATGATCTTTTGGTTGAACTTTAAATTCTTCTTTTCCCATATTGATTAGAAGGATTTTGACAGGTCCATGGTAATTAGAATCAATAACTCCTGCTCCAGTAAGGATTGAGCTTTTGACAGCCAAACCACTGCAAGGAGCAATATGTCCTAGCAGTTGTCTGGTATAGCCAAGGAGATTTGAGTATTGACCAATTTTTGACCTGGTGTGGGGGATCACAATTTCTTCTACACTATAAAGATCTAGACCAACAGCATGTTCAGATCCTTGAGTAGGTAATGTGGCAGTTTTTGAAAGTCATTTTATGGGAAGAATACAATGTTGTATCAATCTGATAGCAGCAGGATGTTGGAAATGAAATTCTTGAACCCACTTTGGAACATCTTTGGTGATGACATGAGTTGGTTCCCCAGGAATTTTCATCTTCTGTGTAAATTTTCCATTTGATTAGGTACTGAATATGACCTTTGTATTTTCTACTATCCAAAATCTTTTTGACTTCATATTGTTGTTCAACCCCATCTTGGATTTGGAGTTTTCACAAATTGTTTGGGTATGTCATTTGGAGTATAGGGTAATAGTTTCATGATGTGAAACACAGGATGAACTTTCATCAACTTGGGTAATGCTAATTGGTATGCATTAATCAAAAACACTTTGACAATATGATATGGCCCTAGTCTTTTGTGATCCAATTTTCATGTCATGTGAGGCCAATGCTAACATCAAAGCCAAATGACTGAAGAAAAGACTAAACAAAAGGATTGATTGTGCTTCAAACTAGTGGATATCCCAGATGATCTGTAATCAGTAAGAGTAAGACAAGAAGAGACTAAAGACTACTGCACCTAGCAGATATCCCAGATGATCAGAACTGGGGATAAAATACTAAGTGAACTACTGTATATATAGTACTGGAAATGGTGCACAGACCATGCTATACACTATAGAGCCAGAGTATGAGAATAAAAAGGGATGATGTCATATCTAATAATAGAAGGGGTGCATCAGTGCTGTATAGTGTGGCAACTGTGAGAACAATAAGTAAACACTCCACAGTCAGTGTGAGACCAATTAGAAAGATTCTGCAGTAACAGTGAGAATAGCAGTCATAGCTACTTCATAAACAGGCCAATCAGAGATTGGACAACACATACATCATCAGCCAATAAAGATGAACAAAAGGAATGTATGACTGTGAGAATCCCTTCAATAGATCAGGACTGATTGTAAGATCTATAGTGATAGAGACATAAGAAAAAGAAGAGAAAAATAAGGGAAATAATAGCAGCCTGACATGTCAGTCTCCTGTTTGTATGCTAGAAGCATCTAACCATACTTTATTCCCTATGACATACTTGGGTGTTACTCCTTTGTGTTTGTTGTGGTACTTCATATCATCAGCTGCTTTTCTCAGTGCTGATTCTGCATCTTGTCCTTTTCAACCCTTCAATAAATTTTCTACTGAATTGATAGTGGACATCTTGCCCAGTTCAAATCCCATACAAGGATTTTGTCATGAATGGAGAGTATTTGGTAGAAGTGTTTACCCTGTTATTATAACAGAATTCTGCCTTGGTAACCAATTCATCCAATCTGACTGACAATGATTGATGATGATTCTGAGATATTGTTCTATCTCTTGATTAATTCTTTCTGTCTGTTCATAGTACTGTTTTGATACCAAGTAATTTGTTTAACTCTCTCATCATTTTGGAAGCAAATTGGGGCTGTTGATCAGATAAAATCTTTTTGGGAAGTCCATGATGTCTCTGATAACACTATATTGATCAGCACAGTGGTCACCTGAGGCCAAGCCACTCTACTCAAAGAGGACTGAAGGGAGTTGGTGGGTACAATGTGGGCAGTAAGCCCAGAAGAGCAAAGAGCAGTAGCATTATGCAGAACCAGATGTAAAGAAAGAGTGTAGGGGCATCCATGCTACTGGAGGAGACTAAGAAGTCAACTGAAGAACAATGTCCCTAATCTAACACCTATATACACAAAAGGACAGTGCATGGGCCATGCTGATGTAATAAAGTATGGGGCACAGGTGCAGGAGCAAAGAGCAGAAATGCACATCAACAGTTTCCAAATGTTGTCTCTGAATGGTCTTGCAATTCCTTCTGCCATAACATCAGATGTCTTGAGTGATGTCTTACTACTTTGAGCTAGTTACTGTGATGTGCTTACAGCCACTCTGGTCACATGGTTTCACTCCTGATGACTAAATGAGGATCCAGGGTGACAAGTGTAGAATATCTTTAGTGACACTTTGAGTGACTTTAGAGATCTTAGACTTAGTTCTTAATGGATGAAGAGGGATTGTAGTGAGCTTAGGTCAAGCACAGTATAGGTGAATCCTCAGACTGCGAAGTTGACAAGACTGGGTTTAAGACTGCTAGTCTTTCAACTACTTATACAAAACTGGAGATCTAAAGATAGTACAAGTAACTAAAGTTCATAGATCAACAATGATTGTGCAGCAATCAACAAAATCACATGACCTAAGATGTGTCCATGAATATAGTCAGTGGCTTTAGCCACTAGTGCGAAATGAACAGGAGATAAACAAAGGTAAACACAAAACAAGTCCTTGCTAATTGTATAGTAATAGTCCTTAGCAAGTAGATGTAAATAAATAAGAAAGATAAAGGAGAAAAGGTAAGTCTTTATAGTACTTGGAGTAAAACTCACAGTGCAGTATATAAATACTGTAGTACTATAAAGAGAAAAAGAGAGAATAGAGTCCTTACTAAGTAAAGTGGAGCTAAGCTCACACTTGTAGTAATAATACTACACTTTACTAGTAAGTAAGATTAAAAAAAGAAAAAGAAAAGAAAAGAAACCCATTACAAGGTGCCTAGGCAAGTGCCTTGTAAGAGCCAGTGCAAACTCTCCTCTCCATTACTCTCATGCTACTCCAAGCCACTTTATTCTTTGTTGTCTCAAACTCAACTCTACTTGCTCTACTCTCACTCCTCTCCCTCATCACTCCCTCCTATTCCATATCTGTACTCAAAACCTGTTGACAATACTCTGTGCATACTATACCTTTTTGTTTGGTTTCTCTCCTTGCATGTACACATTACCTACTTACTGCATACATCACCACACACTTCATCTTCTCCTTGGACTCCACATCCACCTGCATATCTGAGACTCCACACATACTCTGGGACAATGCATGTCCCCTCTACTTATGGAAGTTGTTGTACTCTACCATTACATTCTCTGCTACAACTCTACCTTCACTTACTATATAAGATGGACACTCTACATACAACCTCCTCAGATGTCTACTACATTGTCTGAGTGAGTACCTCCCACTTCCCATCTTATCCTAGTCTTACTCTTCCCTGCAGTGTACCCTCACTACATTGCCTCACTACTGTGTTGGCAACCACTTACTTGCTGCAGCTATGATAGTTGCTCTCCCCCCATGTGGGGATATGTTCACCTTGCTGCTTATCACAATATCACTAGTCTGTGCCTGCCATAGCCTGCATGTACAAAACCAACATCCACACACAACTCCTCAATGGAGAGAAGCATACAAGAATCAAGCCTCACTTGCAGTCATTCACAACCAGAACCCTACCTGGTGAAAGGTTCACCTAGCATACATGTAATGGCCACATCTCCATCATCTTCTGGCCTCAGCACCTGCTTCTACTCATCATCTGATTCCAGGCTCTGGATGCTGGATTCTGGGTGCTCCAACCACATCTTGCCACACCTTGATGACTTTGCATTGTATACATCTCAGAGTCATCAGCACATCAAACTCAGAGACAACTCCAGTATCCCTTGCATTGGATCTGGCTCTATCCATCAAATTGCAACTGGGAAACATGGTAACATCAATATCACACTCTCTGCTGCCCTTCACATTCTGGCTGCAGGGTACTACTTTCTCTCTGTCACCCAATTAGACACCCTCAGCTTCACTGTCATGCACCAAGGAGGAACTTGCACCATTCCCCATGGCTCCAACATCTTTTGCACTGGGTCACTTTGCAATGGCAACTATTGGGTCACTTTGCTCCCTGTGCCATCCATCTCTGCTGTTGTTGTTGGACCTTCCCTTGATGTATGGCATGTCTGCCTCAGCCACCTAACAAAGAATGTCATCAAAGGGATCTCCCTGTCCCAGCTTTATGGGGTCACCCTTGGGACCATGGTTCCCTCTTCTGGGATTTGCACTGGCTGTGTGCTTGGCAAGCTGCCTCATGCCCCCTTCTTTGCTTCTTCCTCCTGAGCCACCAGTGTTCTTGAGCTTGTATACTCTGACATTGTTGGGCCATTCCACACTCCTTCTACCTTTGGAAATGTCTATTTTGCCACTTTCTGGACAATTTCTCCAGGATTGGAGTTGTCTATCCCCTCTGTTGCAAGGACCAAGTGCCTGCTACATTTGAAGCTTACTCTGCTTGGGCTCAGACACAAATGTCAGATGTCATCAAACAGCTTTGCATGATCATGGTGGGGAATATGTAAATCAGCACATGAAGGGTTTGCTTTGGGAATGATGTATTATGCACCAGCTCACTGTTCCATACAGCCCTCAGCAGAACAGCCATGCTGAGCATTGGAACTGCATGCTACTGGATCACATCCTCTCCCTCCTTCACAGTGCTGGGATGTCTGCCAGGTTCTGGGAGTACATGCTATGGGTTGCAATTCACTCCTACAACCTCTCTCCTGCTCACCACCATTGATGGTCCACCCCACTTTCCCACTGGGCTGGGCATACACTTGATGCCTCCCACCTTCATAGCTTTGGCTGCCATACATTTGTCCAGACTCCAGATCACTCCTGCTCAAAGCTTGATGCCTGCTCCTGTCTGATGGTTTTCATTGGCTACCAAGATGGGACTTGTGGCTGGGTTTCCTAGGATCCCCTGGTGCAACAGGCAGTGGTGAGCTGTGATGCTGTCTTTAATGAACTCACCTTCCCTGGCCTTGGCACTTGGGCTACATTGCTTCTTGATGGAGATGCTGTTGCTCCTGCTCCACTGCCTGCTGACAGTGATGACACCTCTGATGATGGTGATGACTCACCTCCTCACTACCTGTCTCCTGTGCCTCCAGCCACTCCTCCCCCTCTCACACCTGCTGATGTCTCAGACATTGTAGTGCATGATGAGGGGCCCACTGCTCTGCTGACAATGTCTCACTCTGACCCTGTGATCCCTGCTCCTGCTCCACCTACTTGCCATGCATTGTGAACCCACCACAGCACTCCCTCTCCCCTGCTGGAGCTCCCTCACTGGTTCAGGGCTCCCCATTTCACCTCTGGTTGGTAGCAGGCTTGTGCCAAGTTGCTTGCCATGGATGGCCCCATGATGCATCCTTGCTGGGAGCATTGCACTCCTGCTTGCTTTGCAGACAGCATGTATGGTGCATGTTCTGTTGCAGACATCAAAGTGGGGGGGGGTCTGGCTCAGACAACAATGTCTTTGGAATGCCTCACACTGATGTGTCTTCCATTGTTCTCTCCACTCTCCTTTCCCACACTACCTCATGTGACCTACTCACTCTTCACCAGGCCCTATCTGCTAAGAGTGGCCTATTGGATGGTCTTAGGGAAAGTTTGCAATAACTATACCCCTGGTAACAAGGTAGTTAGTATGTGCTTGATAAGCATAATAAATGTTCCTGATGATGATGAAGAGAGGGATCAATGAGATAGTGATGAGGATGATACCACCAATGCCTAAACAAGGATCCAGAGTGATGAGTTTAGGATGTCTTAGTGACACTTAAGTGACTTAGAGATCTTAGACTTAGTTCTTTAAAAGTTATGAGCAAGAGGAAGGCAAGCTTAGATCAAGCACAGTATAGGAGAATCCCTAGATTGCAAAGTTGACAAGACTGGGGTTTAAGACTGCCAGTCTTCAAACTACTTATACAAAACTGAGAGTCCTAAGAATAGTACAAGTAGTTAAAGTTCACAGATCAACAATGATGTCATGTGACTAAGTTGCATCCATAGTAAGCTAGTGTAAGGTAGCCACAAGTGCAAAATGAATGAGAGATAAAGGTAGATAGGAGAAGAAATAGGGTGAGTCTCTGCTAATTGTATAGTGATAGTCCTTAGCAAGTAAATATAAAATAAAGAAAGAAAGATGAAAGAAAAGAATAAGTCCTTTACAGTATGTTGGAGTAAAACTCACAGCTTAGTATATAAATACTATAGTACTCTAAAGCAAGGGGAGATAGAATCCTTACTATAAGTTGGAGCCAAGCTCACAGCTGTAGTTAATGCTATGCTTATAGTAAGTTAAATAGAAGAAGAAAAAAGATTAAGAAGAAAAAGAAAATTGTTATGAGGTGCCAAAGCAAGTGCCTCATAACACTATCATCCACAGACACAGACACAAGGTGCTCTACCTGTGCAGATGAATTAGCAATGCTAGAGAAGCTAGGGGCCTGGGACCTTGTGAACTTACCCAAAGGACACAATCCTGTAGCAAGCAAGTGGGTCTTTAAGCAGAAGGCAGATGGACACTTCAAAGCTTGCCCAGTTGCCAAGGGTTTCACTTAGCAATATGGTGTTGACTACTCAGAGACTTTCTTACCAGTAGCATGCTTTGAATCTCTACACACACTACTTGCTATAGCAGCTTTAGAAGACTGGGAAGTCCACTCCATGGATGTCAAGTCTGCCTTTCTCAGTGGAGACCTAGATGAAGAAATATACATGGCACAACCCCAGGGGTTTGTGCAGGAGGGTTCAGAGAACAAGGTGTGCCAATTAAACAAAGCCATCTATGGTCTCAAACAGGCATCCAGGCAGTGGCATCAAAAAATGCATGCTGCTCTACTCAAACTTGGCTTCACCTGTGCTTATTCTGATTCTGGGATATATATTTTGTTGGTTTTTGTCATTACCTTATGATGCTGATCACACTATTTACTTATTAAGTATACTTATCTCCATCTCATCTTATTGGTATTTCTTTTCTCTTTATGGTTTGAGCTCCTCTTAAACTCTATCCTGCTCTTACTATATCTTCTTTACCTTGTCTTTATCTCACCTCAGCACTTCTGCATGTGCTGAGCTCTCTCTTTCTTCTGTGTACCCTCTACCCTCTGGTACACATCTTCTCTTATCTTACAGATACCCTTCTACCACTGGACCATAGTCCTTTAGTAGCTCTTGCTCTTTGTGTGGCTATAAGCCTATCTTGATCTCATTATAATCTATCTATTTCTTGCCTTGTTGCCTGCATTTTAACATGTTTCACATTCTTCCACACATCCCCTCATCATTGTCCTCTATGTTGATGACATCACCATCCTTGGGAAGTCACTTGCAGAAGTTGAGTAATGCAAACTGGATCTTGCTGAAATATTTGCAATGACAGATTTTGGGGAAATCCTGGACTCCTCCATGTCACCAGGGACAGGCCCAATCAGGTATTGGAGATTGACCAACATGACTACATCATGGTGTTAATATCAGCCCAGGGACCTCAGGGGACAATGAGGGAAAAGAAGTGAACCAGCCAGGAATTGAACCCAGGACCTCCCACATACTAGAAGGGTGCTCTAACCAACTGAGCTACCAGTCCTTGTATAGGGCAAAGTGGGTTAACCATGAAGTGTTGCAAGATGGGCTTCGCTTGACTACCAACACATGGACATGCTGGATAGGTTTGGACTGGCAGACTGCAACTCTGTTGCTACACTGCTCCCACCTTCACTACACCTCACCAAGTCTGGCTCTCCTTGCCACCCCACTCTCCTTCACACATATCAACAGTTGATTGGATCACTACTCTATGCTGCTATAGTCTCTTGCCCTGACATCTACTTTGCAGTGAATAAGCTGTCTCAGTATGTATCCAATCCAATGGATGCCCACCTCTCTGCTGCCATGCATGTCTTCTGCTACCTCAAAGGCTCACTCAACTATCACCTTCATTATGATGGTTCATCTGCCCTGGGGTTGGTTGGCTACTCTGATTCAGATTGGGCAGCAGACAGATATGACCAGAAGTCAGTTGGAGCCTATGTCTTCTTGCAGGAGGCACCATAGCCTGGTCATCATGCAAACAGCACACAGTCCCCCTCTCCTCTACTGAGGCTGAGTACATGGCACTCTCCCAAACTGCAGCTCAAGCCAAGTGGCTTCAATCCCTGTTGATCAAGATCAGCTTTAGGATTGATGGGGTAATATTGTTGTGTGAAGGTTCTATTGATATGGCTGATAATTCTGTTACTGGATGAGGTTCAAAACACATTGACATATGATTTGCCAATGCATCACTGATTCCTCTACTACTTTAGAATGCCTTCCTCCCTCTTCTATTACTGCTGATACTTTTACTAAACCTTTTCCTCTTTTCTCTTCTCCTTAAAGTTTGTTGATCAATCTATAATATAATGGGATGAGGAATGGCAACACATGGTTTTTTTCATGTCTGAAGTGCCACTATAAAAAAGTCATCCCCTGGTGTGGTCCACTGTGCATGGCAGCATAGCACATGCATGGCAGTGTGGCACAAAATTCCTGCATGTGCATGGCAGTGCCACAGTGTGTGGCCCCCTACCCACCTGCACCACTGCTGTATGAACAGCATGTGGCTGCTACCACCCCACCCACACCACCATTGTATCAGCACAGTGTGGCCACCACCTGCTCACTCATGCCACCACTGTACCAGCACAGTGTGGCAACTTGCCCACCTGCCCCACATGTGTCCACTCAAGACAACATGGGTGATTGGTATGTCTCTTTTTCTGTGCCAACCCACATGCCCACATTGCCACTGTGTCAACAGTGCACAGCCCTACCTGCCCATGCTGTCACAATACAAACAGCATGGCCATCACTTTGCCCATGCTGCCACTGTGCAGTGCACCATACATTCCTCCTGTATGTGCACACTGCACTGTGCACACCTGGCTTGCACTCAGAAAGCTGCACTGGTGCATTCCAGCAGATGAACATCATACCCTCTTTTTCTTTTCTTTCATTCACCCTCAACTCAGCTTTGTTGGATTTATAGTCACTACATGATGCTGACCATGCCCACATGCACAATGTATGCACATCTTCATCACTTTCCTAACTCATCTACATATCTTATCTACATCTTTACTCTATCTTATCTACATCTTTGCTCTATCTTATCTCTACATCTCATCTATTATTTTTCTTCTTTTAGCTACATCTTTATCCCTGCATTTGAGCTCCTCCCAAAAACTCTATTGTAGCACTACTATTTCTTCTTCTTTCAGTCATATTCAAAAAGTCTAAGTCTTCTAGATCATGGTAGATCTCTCTTTCTAAGTGCCCTCATTGTCTGGCACCTCTTTTTCAATCTGCTAGTCTTATCTTCTCTCTCCTGTCTCTTCCCACAATGTGGGCCTCTTTAGATTCTGGTTTTCTTCCATCTGTCTTGTCAACAATCATCTGCTTCCTTATCATTGCACCTTTCCCCTCTGCATTTCATCAAGCTTCCCTATGATAGAACAATCAATTATATTCAACATTGTGCCTATTGTTCATCCACTTCTGCTTACATCTATCATTCTTTCCTTTTATTGTCTGTTGCAATATATATATATACAACTGTAGTCATGTCTTATTGGCTGATGTTGCAATGCAACAAGTGTTTGTTCTATCTTGACATTTTGCAAACCTCTTAGTAAGTTCTATTTGTTGATTTTCCCCTTTTGGTTATCTACTGTGTGCTCCTTTATGGCACACACCTTAGGGCTTATCTCTCCTGGTCTGTGCACCATGTACTTAGGTACTTAGAGTCAGGGTCTGGGACATTGTTCTACAGTTGATTTTCTACTCTTCTCCCTCGCTAGCTAGCTACTGCACTCACTTACTATATTTCAGCAATGCTAGTGTTGTATTCTCTTTCATCTAGGGCAGTTTCCCACACTCTATCTACTGTCTCCTCTTAGACCTCCTTGAGTGGAGTATCCTGGGCTTTAGGACCATTGTGCTGCTCATCATGCATTTCAACACTATTGATACCATCTTTTTAAACAATAACATGTTGGGCAGAATGTTCAGGCTATGTTTTTTCTGTATTGAGTCATCCATGAGTATCATTGTGCCTGCAAGTAGGCTGGGTACTTTAGCTGTACAATCATGTTGGTCTTCTATTATTATCCATCTACACTTAAATGCTTTGACAGTGTTGATTACCATATTTTCTCTATTATTTTCTGATAATCATTTCTTTCACAGGTACAGTGTTCCTGGGCTGATGGACAGGGACATGGATGAGTAGTGATTATTGTCAGTACAATGCACCTCCACAGGTTTGCCAATGGGTATACCTGGGTATGGGTACCAGACTCCATACCTGTGGCTACATTGGTCTATGGGTTTTCCAGTTGACAATAGTAACCATACTTTTGATGTTTCTGTTTTGCAATTGTTTTCACAGTTTGAGGGGTTTTTTTTTTGTCTTTCTATTCATTTGTAATCTACAATACTACAATTGTGTGATAACCAGTGATGATCACTAGGGATGGGGACAGCAACAGGGATAGTACAGGGACATTGGTGAGGAATGTTGCAACTCATTTAACTATGTCTGCTTTTTAATGTTGCAATGCAATAGGATAGGTCTCTGTAGCTGGAGAATCAATTGGAATTGGTCTGTAGGTTGGGACTGGTCTGTAAATTGGACTTGGTCTGTGGACAGATAGAGTAATGTTACCTTTAACTTTCTGTTGTAACAAGGTATGTATACTTTCACAGATGATGCCTTATAACTTGATGTTGTAATGTGTTGAATATTCTGTGTATACTATATCATTCACTATATCATTTCATTTGACTTCACTCTACACATGTACTATTTACTTCACTATACATATGCATTACACTCTACACCCTCTTCTTCTCCACAGACCATCCACACACATCTCCACACACTCACATCCCACCTCACACTCCAGATGATGTGCATCCTCACATACATGGGTTGTCTTGTACTTTCACTATCACTCTCTGCTCAAACTCATCTCATGGACACTATATATATGGGCACTTTACTATACCATCACTCAGACATCTCTCTATCAGTCTGAGTGAGTACCATGCTCTTACCCATATTCTCCCTCTCACATAACCCTGCAGTGTACTTTCACCACATTGCCTCACTACCTTGTGTTGGCAACCACTTACTTACTGCAGATGTTGTCTGCTATGCTCTCCCCCATTGGGGTGGTCTACTCATTGCTCATCATCTTTAAAGTCTTTATGCTTGTCTGCCCAAACCTGTGCATACACAATGCAACAGGTTTTTACACTAGTTCTGAGATAAGCAGTAGTGGATATGAATTTTTGGTCATGATTTCATTAAGGTGACGATAATTTTGAATGGGATGTAAGTCTCTGGATTTCTTTTTGATAAAAAGAAGGGAGAAGCCATAGGTGACTTTGATATGCAAATTCATCCTGATTTTAAGTTTTCCTCCACAAACTTTTCCAATTCTTGTTGTTCTGTAAATGACAAATTGTACACCTTCCCCATTGACATCTTTGCTCCTGGTTTCAATTCTATTGCATGATCCCATAGTCATCTTCGAGGTAGTTCATCAAAATATTCTTTTGTGAATACTGATTTGAATTCATGGTAAGTTTTGGGTACTAATTCTTCAAAATATTTCTTTATCTTTATCTTTTCTACCTCCATTGCTAGATCTTGCAATATGTTTCATATTGATGCCTTCTTTTCTTCATTTACCACCATAATGCATAGTATCTTATCTCCCATTTGTACTTCATCTTCATCTTCCACTCCTATCATGACTGGTACTGCATTTTTGATTGTCTCTTTTTTTCTTTTTCTTGTGCTGTCTCCTTTCCTCTATGACCCTCAAATGACATCTTCTTGGACAACATGTGATTGATATATCTCCTGTGTTCCAATCTATTTCAAGATTGTGAATCTTCAGCCAAGTTTCTCCCAGGATTAAATGGACCTTTCCTAATCATGTTACACAGAATGTGGTTCTTTCTGTGTGGTTTTGAACCTTGACTATGGGATCCACTGTTTCCTTGATAGATCCTCATTCATTCCAAGTTCCATCTACATTGTATACTGGTATTGATATAGGCAACTTCTTTGTAGTAAGACAATTTGTTTTGACAAATTTATCATCAATATAACAAGTTGTTGCTCCAGAATCCAATAGTGCTTGGATGGTAACTGACTGCTCTGTCTCTGGTAATTTGATCTTGATTTGTATCATGGGCAAGTCCAACTTTGCTCCTATTATCTTGTGCTTTTCTTTTAGAGAGGGCATACTCTCTGAAGTCTCTTTCTTTTCAGTCTTGGTTTCTGATGCAATTGTTGGAATAACCACAATTTTTGTTCAGCTTCACCTCCTACATGTCAACACACATACTTATTATGTCACCAACACATATCTTATCTTATCCCACACTACCCACTTATATCTCCACAACCATGTTCTCATACCACACTTCTACACTCTGCTTGAATCTTAACCCATGTACACTACATAAACTATCTTCCCACTTTCTGTAGTACTCTTAGATGTTCTCTATAATGTCTAACCATGTTTTATCACTCTGTGGCACCTTGTCAGGACACACTTGTGCCCTCTCATTTTATTATCCCTTTTACTTTTCATTTCTTTTATGTTTCTCTTGATCTGATAAGATAAGATAATACTATCTTTCTTTGTCATCATCTTATCTTATCTTATATCATTTACTGTCACTTCATGCTAGGCCCTTCTGGCTAGGCCTAGGTCTATGGATGCTGTGCATCCTCTTATCTCTATGCTGCAGTATTGTACTTACTGTTCTGCCCTAGAGTACTGTGTTATGGTCCATGTGCTAGAGTACATACTGTAAGTAGTTCAGTAGTATAGCTGAATATACCCAGCTTGATATGGCTGGAATATCCATTCTTTTAGAGTGATCTTTAAGAGAGTGTGCCCAGTCTCCCTTTAGCGATATATGCAGACTCTGGTCTCATACACCTGTTGTGGCACCATTTACCATGTTGTTGCAGCAATCATCACCATGCTCTTCCTCATCATTAGTGTTGGCTCATTCCTGTGCAGACAGCAATGATGTTGAATAACTTGGTAGGGTCACATATATTGGCATGGCTGACAGCACCATCATCAGGAGTCAATACTGAAAACTTGTTATAGGATGGTCCAGCAACATCTACTGTCCATCCTTTGCAAAACCCTCTGCCTTCCTTCTTTCCCCCTTCTGTACTGATCATCTTTTCAAATTCCTCTGTTGTCATTGCCCTAATATCCTTGTGTATCTCTCTAATCATTCTCCTTTTTGGGAAATTGCATGACATATCTCCTTCATTTCTACAGTTGAAACAGATGAGCAGTCTTCTTTGAGCAGTGTCAGCATCCATGGGTACAGTAGCATTGCTTGCTTTTTGCAATGGAGGATTGATTGTGATAATGGGGGTCAATAATATGGCTGGTTATATCAAGAAAATCCTTGCAGCATTCCTCTTGCTTGCATCAGCTGTTTGAATTCCCACATGTGTCTGTCTGTTGATTGGGCAATGCTTTGCCATTCATGGTAAGTCCAAGGTGGAGGATTGATGTTATAGATCTTCTTCAGAAGATCTGAATTGAGTCCTCAGCAATAACAATCTATGAGAGCATATTCATCATATTTTGTTTTTGCTGCCATTAATAGGAACTCTGTGGTGTATTCCTCTGCTGCCTTACTAAGTCATTGAATTTGATGTAATGCTTGCTGTGCTGTGTGTGCTTCATCTGAATCACTGAATTGTGATGAACACAGGTCATGTGTGAAGAGAGAACTGGATGAGTTCTTATTGTCTAGTACTATACTAACTAACCTTTTATGGTACATGTCTCTGAGCACAGACCATAACATCTAAGACAACATACATGTGAGTATGTGTGTGTATAGTATAGTAAGTATAGTAGGGCTCAAGGAGCTTAGTAATAGTAACATGACAACTTGTCAACAAATTGGTCCACAACCATGAGAGTGGAGAAGGGAGATGGCTAACACTTAAGATGGTGTCACACTGGTAGGCAGATATCCCAGATGTATAAAGCTGGGGAAATACATGTGACAGAGGTACAGTATATATAGTAAAGGGATCAGCACACAGACCATGCACTGTTACTATAGGGCAGGCATATGTAAGTAAGATGCACAGCATTGCACAACATCAATAAGCAACTATGAGAAATGTAGTCATATGCATATAGTAAGTGGCCTGATGATGAATCAGAGACAAGTCATAGATAATTGTGAAAGATCTGATAAGATGAGATAGGATATATAGTACAGATCTTGAGCAATATGATTGAAAGAAATCATAAAATGTGAAGAAAAATAAGTATGTCCTGACAGTAGTGGTCTTTAACTTGCAGGGTGAGGTCATAGATATCATGATCAAGCTCATCCTGCAGAAGGAGGTTGCCAAGAACTTGCCAATGATGCTGGGGGAGTGGCATGGGAGGGAAGTCATGAAGGTGCTTACCCATCTTGCTGAGGATATTGTCAAGGAGGTAGAGGCCATAGTCATGGATCTACTCCTCAGTGGGATCAGGGTGGTTGAGATGGGGGATGACATGGTGCAGATCATCACATAGTTTTGCTTTGTGATGATCCCACAGGATGGTAGGGTTAGATGGGCTGCTGTGATAGAGGATGGAGGCAAGGATAGAGTGCAGAGTCTGTATCTCCCCAGCCTCTTGCAGGCACTGTCAGGATACTGCTGGCTGGCCTTGAACCACTCTGTCATGTATGTCTGCTTGGCAGAGGGGTGCTCCAGGACTTCCTGAGGGTCATCACTTGCTTGGAAGTAGACCTGCTGCTCATTCTTCACATGGATAGGAAGGCAATAGACTGTGGGGAGCTCCTGGTGCATGGTGTCAGGCCACCATTATTTTCCTTATTTTTCTCTTCATTTTCCTCTATTTTCTTATGTCTCTATCATCATAGATCTTACAATTGCTCCTGATCTATCAAAGTGATTCCCATGGTCATACATTCCTTCTCTTCATCTTTATTGGCCAATGATGCATATCTCATCTGATCGGAGATTGGCCTGTTCTATCTTTAGTTATACTTTGTTTTCGCACTCTTACTGCAGATGCTCACCAATCCTTCTCACACCTGCTGCAGAGTATCACCAATCACTCCCACAGTTACTGCAGAGCCTCAGTCAGCACTTATGTGTCCCCTCTATTATTAGGAATGATGTCATCATGATAGTTTCTCATTCTCCAGCCCTATACTGTACTGCTTGGTCTGTGCACACTCTAGGGTACTATATATACATATGACTCCTAGCAGTTTATTCCCCAGTTCTGATCATCTGGGATATCTGCTAGGTACAGTAGTGTCTTATCCTCTTGTTCTACCATACTGATTATATATCTGGGATATCTGCTAGTCTAAGCGTGATTGTCCTTTTGTTGTTTTAGCTTTTCCTCAGTTGTTTGGCTTCAACATAGTGTTGGCCTCACACATGGGGAACTCAAACATGTCCCTGAACTGAGATGTCATGAGTTGGTGATGGATGACCTGCCATGAATCCCATGCACAAAGCTCATATGTTTGTGTCATCCATTTTGTAGGTGTGCCAACAGGAAGTGGGCCTCAATAACAGATCTTGTGACCTTCCATGGTGAATCACCATGTTGAACTGCATTGATTGTTACATATAGTTCAGTGGCATTCTTCCATGGAGTTTCACCTCCATACTGCATGACATTTGCTGCCCAAATGTTGAGAGCCTTGTTTATTTTGCTAGCAGAGCTTTGAGCCTCAACAAAGTGGGAGTGTGCAAAGTCAATGTTGATGCAAGAATCAAATGGACCCAAGGGTTCAAATGTTTGTCATCATCAGGTACTGCTGGAGGGTGGGGAGGAGGAGTATGAGGAGGAAGGTATTTGCCTTTCTTGTTGCAAGGTATAGCTATACAAACCTGCATATCAGTGATGAGGTCAGGACAAAGTTTGAAAGCACCTCATGCCATTCAACTTTGGGTGTAAATTCTCAATGTTCTGAGTTCTGGTGTTGAGTCAGCCCATGACAGGTTTTGCACATTAGGAAGCATTTTGGGCAACCGTATGATGTTCAAGAATAACCACCAAGGGGAATAGCCATGGTATACAGGACACTGAAATATTGGACTTGTCAACTTTTGTCAACAACACAAGCAAATAATGTGCATTGGATGTTTCCAAGTCCACAAAAATTCTGCTGCAAGTTCCTCATCCTCCAGGTCAGCCAACATCCTGCTCATATTTATCTATTTTATTACACCCATAACAGCTCCCCCATTACCCACCATTATTCCATAACCTCTCTCTCATAATGAGCTCAACCAATCCTCTTGTCCATTCATATGCCATTGTGGACCTGACCATGCCAGCACCACACAAGTGAGGACAGCCCCCAGGTGTTACAAGGCACTTGCTTTGGCACTTTGTAACAGACTTGTTTTTTCTTTTTTCTTTTTCTTTCTTTTATCTTACTTACTATAAGCATAGTATTAACTACAGCTGTGAGCTTAGCTCCAACTTATAGTAAGGACTCTATCTCTCATCCTTTACAGTACTATAGTATTCTATTACTTAGCTGTGAGCTTAGCTCCAAGTACTGTAAAGCATCTTCATCCCCTCTTTTATTTATTATAACATTTACTTGCTAAGAGCTATTATTATACAATTAGCAAGGACTTCCTTTTTTCATCTTTGTTTACCTCTCAATTCACTCATGCTTGTGGTTACTTTACTTTAGCTTACTATGGACATGTCTCAAGTCACATGATCTCATTGATTGCTGTGCAATCATCATTGATCTGTGAACTTTAACTACTTCTACTATGTTTAGAACTCAGATTTTGTATAAGTAGTTGAAAGCCTGGTGGTCTTAAACCCCAGTCTTGTCAACTTTGCAATCTAGGGATTCTCCTATACTGGGCTTGACCTAAGCTCATTCTAAGTCTCATTATCTAAGTCTAAGATCTCTAAGTCACTCTGAGTGTCACTAAGACATCCTAAACTTGTCACTCTGGATCCTCATTTAGTCATTGGTGGTATCATCCTCATCACTATCTTGTTGATCCCACTCTTCATTGTCATCAGGAACATTTACTACATGTATCAAGTGCATAACAACTACCTTGTTACCAGGGGTATAATTATCACAAACCTTCCCTAAGACCATCCAGTAGGCCACTCTTAGCAGGTTCTGCATCATATCTAAAAGTGACTGGACATTCAGTATAGGGTTCCTAAGGGATGGCACATACTGGCTGGCTCTGGCTCACACCCCTTCACTCCAATCTCATGTCTCCCCTACCCTTCACATCTGGCATGAACACTTTGGCCACCTATTGACTGCCATCATTTCCCAGATCCAGCCATCACAACTCACTGGTTTTTCACCTCCCTCTCCTGACACCTCTTCATCTTCTTGTACCAGTTGCCTCACTGGGAGATTTCCACATTCCTCCTTTCAACTTTTTCACTCATGTGCCACCAAAGTGCTTGGCTTGGTTCACTCAGACCTGGTCAGGCCTGTCAGCACTGCAGCCATTGGTACTGGGGCACTATACTTTGCCACTTTCCTTAATGACTTCTCTGGGTATGGGACCATCTACCTCCTCCACTGCAAGGATCAATTTTCCATGGCACTAGATTGCTACCTTTCCTGTGTCCATACCCTTTTTGGCCACTGGCCTGCATCCCTCCATTCTGATTGTGGTGGGGAGTACATTAACAGAGTGGTTAGTGATCTCCTACTGAGCCAGGGGATAAAACACCAGAGGACTGTGCTGTACTCACCTCAGCAGAATGGCCACATGGAAAGATGGAATAAGACCATCCTTGACAGAGCTCTCTTGCTCCTCCATTGCACCAGTCTCTCTTCAGGCTTCTGGAAAATGGTGGTTTGCACTGCTGTGCACACCTACAACCTCTCCCCCATGTGTCATCTGCAATGGTGTGCTCCTGCTGCCTTGTGGTCCCCTGCTTCTGCTCCTCTGGATGTCTTGCACCTCCACATTTTTGGGTGCCATGCCTGGGTCCAGACTCCTGATCATCTCTGCAGTAAGCTTGTTCCCAAATCCTGTCCACTCACCTTTGTTGGGTATGAGTCCAGGATGAAGGGGTGGCTTTTTTGGGACAAGCTTGCTTGCTGGACACTCACCAGCTGTGACACAGTGTTCCAGGAGGATGTCTTCCCTGCACTGGAAGCATCTGCTGCACCCTCCATCCTCAATCTCTTTCCTCCTCTGCTGCCTGCGCCATCCCCATCTGATAGTGATAATGACAGCTCCTTGGATTCTGGTGATGACAATGGCCCTGACAACTTTGTTGGTGCTGCTGCTGCTGCACCCATCATGATCCCATTCATTTTGCCTGCTGTGGCTCCTCCTCCTCCTCTCTTACCTCTGCAGGATGTTCCTGTGGCCAGTGTCCCCTCTGTGGGTGCTCCAGGTTCCCCTCCTGCTGTTGCAGTTCCACCTGCTCAGGCACCCATCATGCCACCTCATACATCTGTCCCTGCTGACATACCTCTTCATGTGCATGCACAATGCACTGCTCACATCAACTGGGCTGCCCCACTTCTGGCATGGTGATAGCACACTCTGGCATCCCCTGGTCATCAGCAAGCACATGCCCATCTGGTGGATGATGATGTACCAGTCCCTTGTTATTCTCAGTGTCTCACCCACCATCCTGATCATTTTCACAACAGTACCTATGGTCCTTGCAACTTCATGGACATCCTTGGTGAGGGGGGGTTGAATGACAGCAATAACAACAATGTGTTCATGACACCCCAAGCTGGACCTTCACTCTCCACAATTCTTTCCCATGCCATCTCACATGACCCACTCACCCTGAAACAGGCCCTCTCTGGTCCCAATAGTGACTCCTGGTGCTCCACCTGTCAGGATGCATTTATTTTTCTTTTCATTTTACAATTTCTTTCATGCTTATCACTCAAGATCTACAAGAGATATCTTATCAGATCATTGATAGATCTTATCGTGATTATATGACTCATTCATCATTCATCATTGGCCCAATTACTATACATATATGACATATATTCTCACAGTTGCTTACAGAGCTTCTCACAGATGCTGCACATCCTTACTGATGCTGTGCAAGTCACTTATTGATCATTCACAGGAATGCTACACATTCCTTTATGATACACCTGCCCTACAGTACATACATGGTCTGTGCACAGGTTCTCTTTAGTATATATACTTCAGCTGTATCATACTTACTCTTCAGCTGAATACATCTGGGATATCCATTTGCTTAAGCATGATCTCATCCCTTTTGTTAGCCCTTTCCTTCCTTTACATTGTGTGATCTTGCTGGCAAACATTGGCCTCACACCACCTGCAATGACAAACTCACTTCCCTACATAATCTTCACACATGGGACCTTGTTGATCTACCCCCAGGGTGCAATCTGGTAGGAAATAAATGGGTTTTCAAGCAGAAAGCAGATGGACAATATAAAGCATGCCTTGTTGCAAAAGGATACACTCGGGTACAAGGTGTCGATCATAACAAAACCTTTTCCCCAGTTGCATGCTTCAAGTCTCTACACACACTTCTAGCCATCACTGCTCTTGAAGATTGGGAAGTACACTCCATGGTGTTAAACTTCAATAGAAGGTGACTTGTGATTAAACAGGGGAGCACTACAAACACCACACTAAGTGGGGGACTAGAGTCTGAGATGAGCAACTGAAGAAAGCAGTTGCACCACCCAGGAACTCTTTTATAGTATGTGTAAATATGGAGTATGAACCATAACTATGTGTACCATATATGTGTGGAGTTAGAACTCAAATGGATCAGGGGAAGTGGAGATATCATCAAATGTAAGCAAGAAGCTGGAATTGCAAAATAGAGAAATAAGAAGAGAGTTGATGAAGAACCTTATAATAACAACACATGGATGTTAAAACTGCATTCCCCAACAGTGACTTAAAAGAAGAAATATACATGGACCAACTGCACAGTTTTGTAGTTCCCAGAACAGAAGGGAAGGTATGCTGTCTCTCAAAAGCCATCTATGGGCTAAAACAAGCATCTCAACAATGACACCATATGATGCACAGCTCTCTTCTCAATCTTCCTTTCACCTACACATTTTCTGATTCCAGAATACACATCTCAACTTCCTCATCAAAACCCCTCATTGTTATGAGGCACTTGCTTTGGCACCTCATAACAGTTTTCTTTTTCTTTTTCTTTTTTCTTTTTCTTATTTTACTTACTAGTAAAGTGTAGTATTATTACTACAAGTGTGAGCTTAGTTCCACTTTACTTAGTAAGGACTCATCTTTTCTTTCTCTTTTATAGTACTTAAGTATTTACATACTTAAGTGTGAGCTTAGCTCCAGGTACTATATTAGACTTATCTTTTTTCTCTTTATCTTTCTTTATTTATTATAACATTTACTTGCTAAGGACTATCATTATACAATTAGCAAGGACTCACCTTACTTCATCTTTGTTTATCTTTGTTTACATTTGGTTCATTTTGTGATTGTGGCTAAGTCACATTACTTACACAATGGACACGACTTACTGCACATTACTGCACATTTCCATGTATTGCTGTGCAATACTGTGCTTTACTGCACAACTTTACTATACTTAGGACTCTGGTTTTGTATAAGTAGTTGAAGGACTGGCAGTCTTAAACCCCAGTCTTGTCAACTTCACAATCTAGGGATTCTCCTACACTGCACTTGATCTAAGCTCACTACAAACTCGCTTCATTCTAAGAACTAAAGTCTAAGATCTCTAAGTCACTCTAAAAGTGTTGCTAAAGACATCCTAAACTCATCACTATCTCATTGATCCCTCTCTTCATTGTCATCAGGAACAGTTACTACATCTATCAAGCACATGTCAACCACCTTGTTACCAGGGGTATTATCATATCAGACCTTCCCTAAGACTGTCCAATAGGCTGCTCTTAGCACTCATCATCATTCTTTATGTCAACAATATCGCCATTCTAGGAGGATCACTTGACAAGGTTGAACAGTGCAAGGTGGTACTTAAGTCCATCTTCAAGATGACTGACTCAGGAGAGACCAAGTCATACCTTGGTCTTCATGTAACCTGTGATCATCCCAACTGCACTCTCAACATAGACCAAGAGGTGTACATTGGAGATCTCCTGGAGCATTTTCAGATGGAAGACTGCAACACCACCACCACTCCTCTACTGCCAGGTGCAACACCTATGAAAGCTGGTGACACTTATTCTGCATCATCTTCCCTCCACAGTGACTATCAGCAGTTGATAGGGCCCCTGCTCTATGCAGCAATCATCTCAAGGCCTGACATTTCCATCACTGTCATGAAGTTGTCACAGTTCTTATCCAATCCTCTACCACTCCACTTATCCCTAGCACATCATGTTCTTCACTACCTCAAAGGGGCCATCCACTTCCACATATGATATGGCACTGATCAAGAGTTGTTGGATACTTGGACTCTGACTGGGCAGCCAATAGGGACAACAGGAAGTCAATTGGAGCATACACCTTATTAGGAGGTGGTGCCATTGCCTGGACATCATGAAAGCAGCACATGGTGATGAGCATCACACACATGTAACACTGGAAAATGACCATCAGCAACATCAGGTGAACACAGTGACATTAACATGCCACACACAATATTCATCCACAGTCACATCAATCACACATTTGTTTAGGTGCTGGAATACAGGACTTGGTTCAGCCAACAAGGAGCAGGACTGATAGGATGAATAGGCTGAGGTGCAGTCCAGGCCTGCCAAAGTAACCATGGAGTCATGAGTTGCAAAGTCAGCATTTGGTGGAATCAGTGCTTTTCCTCTTTTGCTCATCCATTATAGTATGATACTTTATTCATTTGCATCCAGACCCCACCTCATTTCAAATATCCCTATGATTGACCCTATGTTGTAAATGTTCTGTTTTGTTTTGTTGTGCTCCAGCCTTGGAGCTAGACTTGTATTTAGATGGTGCATCATCTGTCAGAAAAGAATAGATTTTCCCCACCCATGATTTGTCTCCCCTCTCCTGTCTGAATCTGATTGTGAAAAGTGCACTCCACTCCTCCCTCTGTGTATCTCACAATCAAGAAAGTGTTCATGCCCTGTAAGCCACATTTATTATTGTGTTGTGTTCTCCATTGCATCACATTGCATTCTCTATTGCATTGCATCTATGTTGCATTTCATTTTTCATTCTTTTCTGTGTTGTGTTGCAATATTACTGTGTTGCATCCACTACTGCATGGTAATTGTAGTGATTACTGTGTCACATCCATGTCATATCTCCATTTTGTTGCCCCATCACATCACAATATTGCATTTATTGCACTTAACTACTAACTTCTTGTTGAGAAGCACCAGTACCAAAATAGTGACTTGGCTTGGGTTCAAACCAAGGACCTCCCTTACTCCAGGTGGGTGCTCTAACCACTGAGCTACCAGGTCTTAGTTAACTGAAGTGCTTTTAACATGATGTGAGGCTGCACTATGGCTGGTTCCTGTCTATGAGAGATAGACAGGGGAGTTTAGCTCATAAGCACATGGTCAGGTATTTGACCTTTATCTTCAACGCTTCTACTACTTTGGTGTGTAGAGGATCTTATGACTCTCTTAAATTACATATGTACGTTTGTATATTTTCGTTCAGCATCTCCCACCAATACCCTACATTACAACTACTACTATCACCTACAATCATCTCCCACTCCACTCACACTCCGGTCGACACACGTCCCTCACATACAAGGGCATCCTTGTTCTCCAACATAATGTCTCCACCCCAACCTTACCTCTATATACTATATAAGATAACTCCCCATACCATGTTTCCTCAGTCGTCGTCTTCTGACACTGAGTGAGTACTTCTACCATCTACATCTTATATACCTTCTTACACATCCTGCAGCTCTCTCTTACTTGTGGCAACCTTCTGTTGTCCACAACTACTTATCACTCTTGCAGCTATGTTGCAATACGTCTCAACAATATTCATTATATGTGTTGTCTGCCATAACCTGCGTGAACAGACTCACACCCCTCAGCAATTGTTGTGGTTGTGGTTGTAGTTTCTGCCATCACCATACCACAGCACATATCAACAGTCTCTCTCTGATTGACTGAAGTGGAGTACATGTCATTGTCCCAAGTGGTGGCCCAATGGATGTGGTTGAGGTTATTGATGAAGGAGACAGGTTTCAGTTTCTTTTCTCCCCTTTTACTTTACAGCAACAACAAGGGCTCCATTGACATCACTACTAGTCCAGTTATCACTCATGGCACCAAATTGACATTCACCATCACTATATTTGAGAATGTATTTCATCTAATGCCATTGTGGTTCACCATCTTCCTTCCTCCCTCATCACCACTGACATATTAACTAAGCCCCTCTCTTTTCTTCTCATCACTCTGGTCTTGGTCTCATAGAGCATGTTCCCAGGATGGGGGGCTGTTGACAATTATACCTGACTAATACTCTCCTTCCTGATTCATCTTTCTACTGTACACACACATACACCTTCACACATATGCATACACACTTTGTCTGTTGATAGTTACCTGGTCTGTGCACTGTTGTTCTTCATATAATGAGACTACAGTGTCACTTTATACAATAAGAACTATTCTAGTTCCCTCTCCAAACATGACCTGTCATCATCAATGCCAGCACCATGTAAGCATGGTCAGCCTCCAGGCAATAAAGACACTGGAATGCAAGATCAACCTTCATCAAAAAAATCGAAGGTGGACAATAACCAACCACCCAATAATGACATTGACAACAATGCCAAGGTGTTGCCACTACCACCACTGCCACATCCACACAAGGCAGGAGCTCAAAATGTTCCACCTCCTTGATCACCTCTTCCAGTGCACTTCAATTGTGTGGTTAATCCAGGGGCCCCTGACAAGCTGTGAGGATGGACTACAGCTGAGGTTGCTGCAGCTAATGCATACAAAGAGACTCTTCAGCACCAAGTAGAGGAGCTAGATAGGAAGAAAATCCAGGCATTAGCAGAGCTAGAAGTCCAAGAGGAACTTTACAATCAGGATGGGCAGGTGGTCATCAAGAAGATTGATGA
The DNA here is from genome assembly GCA_003314395.1 of Albatrellus ellisii. Classification (NCBI taxonomy): domain Eukaryota; kingdom Fungi; phylum Basidiomycota; class Agaricomycetes; order Russulales; family Albatrellaceae; genus Albatrellus; species Albatrellus ellisii. The sequence goes on from QLPN01000898.1 coordinate 27,083, forward strand.
TCTCAATGGTTTGGGTGATGGTGAGGATGTTGTAGTGCAGTGCAAGGATTCTGACCAAAGCTTCTCTGAGGGAAATGGGGAGAGGGAGGATAACAGGGAAGAATATGTGTCAAAAAAGGCCACTGCAAGGAAATCCATGGTACAACTCATGTTGTAATCTCAAGCTACATGACTAATGCACAGTCACAGAAAGAGAAGGTACCTGCTAAGGCAGCAACCATTGAGGTTGCCAAAGAGTAAGTCTGATCAACATGCTGAAGGTCATGACAAGGAACATGATCTGTCACCAAATGCCCCAGCACAGAAGTCAATGGCATGATATCCCAAGGCTATTCTTGCAAGGCAACATGGCTAACCTGTAACCACAGAAGAAAAAGAAACCTGTGAGAGGTGAAACTCAAGTGGCTGTTGACATCACCAAAGACACAATCAAGAGGAAGGCAACTCAGGGTAAATGTTCATATAGCACTGCATTCCCATGTTGTGACTCACAAAGTAAATGGCCCAGTGACAGAGTCCACAAGAAGCCAAGGCCTTCAATTCCCTCTGGCCTGGTTTCCAATTGGCAAAATAAAGTGTCTGGATCCTCTCACTCTCACAAAAATCAAGCTACTCCAGTGGGGTCCTCCTAGGGAAACATACCAGGGGGCCTTAACAATGAGGACATGTATGCCAAGCACCCAAACTTTTCAGCAGGGGCATGCAATAGCAATCATGCAAATGATTTAAGTTCTGAGTCATGAATACCATAGTTGGATTTTGCAACTGATGGTCATTTAACTTGTGCTTGTGGAGATCAACAGCAACACAACAATGATGATAAAGTGGACTTACCTGCCAAGCAGAAATCCAAACCCATTCATCACAAAATGTTATCCACTAAATCAGTGGGAATACCTGCCTCATCCAAGGTGAAGGCAGAGCCAACAACATCAACAATAGTAAAGTGTGAAAATCCTGTCTCAACTGGTTCATCTAAGAGCACAGCTTCCAATGTTGATGGACTGCCTGAGTTCACACATGCTAGATGGTCTACCAACTTCCTGCCCACCCTCTACCACTGTTTAGCATGCACTCCAAAACCTTGGGACTTGGCCAGCAAGGGCTCGGATATGGTCAAATTAATACAATCAATTCTCAATATTGTTTACCCAGACTCAGGATACCATGTCAAACTAAATGACAGGATATTTTTAATGGTTCATGCTCTCTTCTTCACACAGGCTATTGATATAATGCTGATTTATAGGCCAAGGAATACATCAATGAGAAATGCACATAATTTGGCCATCAAGCTATCAAGGTGGTCAGTGCTTTTTTTGCTGCCAAGCCTCACATCAACAACCCAAAAGCCATTGCCAAGTATGCCAAATGGGCAACCAGGAAAGATGGCCCAGGCATTTGGAAAGTCCCCACCCCCACTGATTACATTGTCCCTAGTGACTCACCTAGTTATATTGTAAGCTGGCTGCTTTCACACCCTCACATTTGATATTATGCCACTTTCATAGAAGCCTAAGGATATATCTGAATCACAGTTCATGATTATGACACTCAGTCCCTTCATCTTCATCAAGTGGTACAAGGGCTCTTGCCATGACTATGGGTGCCCTGATGGTGCTCTTGCAATGTTGGTGACTGGTGTGAGTGATCAAATCATATCAGCTCATACTCCACTGAATGACACCTTTTCTAGGTTGAGCATGCTTTTATGATGTTCACATCAGGAACACATTGTGATGCCAGCCAGTTTTCATGCGAGATGGTTAGCCACATAGTTGATGACTATGTTGCAAACAATTCGCAACTGAGCGACCACCACTGGGATCAAACTGTGGTGCTCCAATCAAACATGAACAGCCAACCCCACTTGCTGCACCTTTGATATCACAGAGCCACTGCAAACTCTACATGCCTAGTAGTCCATTGAGGGAGTCCAAACAGGATTCAGAGTGAATTGTCTATGGTATATACTCTTACAATGCTCACATCAGCTATTCTTCTGATTCGTGCCCACAGACTTGGAGATGTGGCTTCAACAGCCCATGACCTTCCTGTAGTAGTGCCCTCGTGTTCATTACAGTGTTAAATCTAATGTTTTTGGGTTACATTTCTGGTCATTCTATTCCTTCTGCCCATTTGCTCACCACTATCATCTTCCTATATCCATCTTAATATCCTTCTCTTGTCTCGTTCTTTACACCCTCTACAGACCATCACTAGCAGCCATTCATTAACCACATTTTAATACCCCTCTAAGTCAGTACTAGGTAGATAATTTTAGCTGATAGTAATGTGCTTGCAAACTTGCAAACTTGTTGCAGCTTGCCACAGCTTTTTGACTGAGATAGAGCCAAACTTGTCGAAAAACAGACCTAGCTGGCCGAGCTTGCGACTGGCCATCTTGTATGACTTGTACAAGCTCCGACAAGAACCTTGTAGTTTTACTGATGTGCTTCTGAAGCTTCACAAAAACACATGTGGCTACATGCTTTGCTGCAAGGCATAGGTCTTACTCCAACAAAACCAACCCCTATCTTTTGCAACAACAGTGCCATTATCCTTTCTCAAGATCAATTATTCCACTCCCATGTCAAACATATTGATCTTCATCACCATTACCTTCATGAACACCAGAGAATGGTGATATGGTACTTTCTCACATTCATGGAACAGATAACACTGCAGACATTCTCACCAAACCACATTCCCTTAATCCTTTTCTTATCTTCATTCTTTTCTTGGTCATAAGGCCTTAGTGTGAGGACTCTCATGTCTGTGTTGTCTTTGTTTTTGTTTTTTGTTTTTTTGAGCCTATCATTGTTGTTTATTGCCATGCTATCATCAAGGAGTGTTGAAGTGACAATGACATACACCTACACATGATTGCATGTGACTTCAGATACAGTATATAAAATTTCATGTACCCTGTTTATCACCCTCAGTTGCTTGTGCATAGGCATTGAGGTCCTTGTTATTAGGATTGAACACTGAATTGGTCCCAGAAAAATCATAATTAGCTTAAGTGTGTGTATAGATGGGTCTTCCCTTTTTTTTCTGAGAAAGTAGAGTACTGTAATCTATGGGATCTGAGGCTTCAATCCTCCTACCATGCTGAATGTTTTGCTTTTTTGTCTTTTTTTCTTTAAACAATAAACGAAAAAAAAATTGAGAAGACTGTTTTGCGCATGGTATAGAATGCCCATGAATATTTTCAAGGCAGGGCTTACAAGGGTGGAAAGTGTTATGACCAATTGTTCACCTCTTGCTCCATGTTCAACTCCCATCCCTCGATAGTACCATGCGGAACGTCAGTGGTATTGTATTGCAAATTCGTAGAAGCCTCTGCGCCACAGTGAGACAATTATTTGTTGTTGATACGCTTACTTGTGTCATACCTTGTATTGTTTGTTCCATCCACCTGATATAAGGAAGTGGCGTTATCTACGCTCTGTCAGTCTCACTTGTTTGCATATGAACTTGGATGAATGGCCGCCTCTCGTGTCATAACTTCCAGCCATGGACTCCAACTTCTCTTCAGAACATGACGACTCGCAACTCATTGTTGACTTGTGCAAGATGTCTACTCAGCTCGTCAAGTCCTCGCAGTATGCCGCGCCTGCGATTCCAGACATGACAATCGAGAGCTGGAAGATGAATGAGTTCAAGTACTATGACATACCGTCGCCGTTCCCCACTCTCGCGCGCGGCCTCTTCTCGACCAAGCTCGAGGATGGTCGATATCGTATCATAGCGAGGGGCTACGACAAGTTCTTCAACATCCGAGAGGTTCCATGGACAGCAGTGCGTTCTCTGTTCTGGCAACGCAAGCCATGCTGAATGGACATGGCAGTGGGAATCTCTCGAGTCGAATACAACGCCTCCATATACCCTCACACTAAAGTCAAACAGGTGCATCATCTTCATCGCAGCCTTGTCACCCACAAAGCTACTCGTGACCTCCAAGCATTCAATCGGACCACGGGGAAGCACCAAAAGTCACACAGAGGTTGGGGAGAAGTGGCTTTCGTATCATCTGGAAGGGGCTGGCAAGACGACGGAACAACTCGCTCAGGTTCTATGGGAGAAACACTGGACAGCCGTGGCTGAGGCAAGTACTGTCCCTGCCATAGCAGAAGCATATTGACTCTGCGGTTTTGACACAGCTATGCGATGACAGCTTCGAAGAACACGTCCTGCCTTACGCGCCCGAAAAGAGCGGGCTGCACTTGCACGGGCTTAACGAGACGAGGAAGGACTTCATCACCATGCCGCAACGCGTTGTCGATTCGTTCGCCACAGAATGGGGATTCATCGTCACCCCCTCTTTGGAGCTCGACGCCATTTCCAAAGTCAAGTCCTTCACCGAGGAGATTGCAAATGCAGGCGTGTGGAATGGAGAGCCACTCGAAGGTTTCGTCGTGCGCACGACCGTTTCCAGCCCACACGCAAATGATACAGATAACAGTCCCGCCGCCCCACCGTATCCGCCGGGCTCGTCGTTCTTCTTCAAGGTCAAGTTCGATGAGCCCTATATGATGTACCGCGAATGGCGTGAGATCACGAAGAGGCTGTTGGCGGCGAAAGGCTGTGTCGAACTGGCAAAGCTCCCGCAGTCCAAGATGAAGTGGTCGGAGACGCGGGAATATACCAAGTGGGTGTTGGAGGAGATAAAAAAAGACCCTGCCCAATTTGCTGAGTATACCAGGGGTAAGGGCATCATCGCTACAAGGGAACGCTTTTTGCGGGAACGTCAGGAGGGTCGAGTTGTCTCTGAGACCGAGTGGATTGACAGTGGAAGCAAGGAGAAACAGTTTGGTAAAACGATCATTATCCCGATCGGGATCCCTGGGTGTGGTAAGACGGTTGTCCACGATGTTTGAGCCCCTCTCATATAATTTCCGCTCAGGCAAAACCATGCTCTCGATCGCACTGGCTCACCTCTTCGGCTTCGCGCACACCCAGGGCGACGACGTGCAAGCCAAAAAGCCGGCTTCCCAGTTCGTCAAAAACGTTACGGGTCTACTCAAGAACAACGACGTCGTCATCGCTGACAGGTTCGTCCGCGTTCCTGCCTTTCTTCTCGGTGTCCCTCATGCGTGCCTCCAGGAACAACCACCTGCGTCGCCATCGGACCGCCCTCCGCGGCGCGGTCTGCAAAATGGACACTTCCGTGCGGCTGCTAGCACTGAACTGGAGCCTGGAGCCACCGCACACAACGATCCACCGCATCTGCAGCGACCGCGTGCTGCAGCGGGGCGCGAACCACCAGACGCTGCTCGGCGACGCGGAGACCAAGACGCACGAGGACGTTATCTCGTCGTTCATCTCCGATACTGAGGAGCTCACGCTCTCTGAGGTCGACGCCACTATTGACATGGACCTCACCGCGTCTCTCGAGCACGCCCTCGAGCACGCCGTCGACGGCTGCGTGCGCGTGCTCCAGCTGCAGAGACCCAGCGAAGATCAGATCGCTGCCGCGCTCGCCGCCGCACGCGCGTACTCCCCGCCGACAAAGGCTCCCCCCTGGCCGCGCTACTTTGGCTTGCTTGCGGACGTGGACCTGGAGGGCGTGCTTGATCCCCTGCTCGCCGTCGACGCCGCGCCTGCGCAGGCCAGGGACGTCTGGGCATCGCTGGTCGAGAACGAGCGCGTGACGCAGCGGCCGCACGTCACCATCACGCACGTAAAGGCACTGCCAGGGGAGGTCAGCCTCTGGGAGCGCTGCGCTGCGCTCGACCGCCTCGCCGTGCCGCCATCGTTCCGGCTCCGACTCGCGCATGTAGTGTGCAACGACCAGGTCATGGCGGTTGCTGTGGAGGAACTCGAGCTCGACGGCCCCGAGGGGGACGGGCAGCACGGCCAGGAGTTCATCTCTATGTTGCCGCAGGAGGTTTGGCACAGGCTACACATCACGGTGGGCACGCTCAACACTCGCATCATGCCGGTGGAAGCCAAGAAGATGGTTGAGGATTGGCGCAATGGGAAGGGAGGGCCAAAGACGGTGTCGATGCCGCTCGAAGGGATCACGGTTAAATGTAGTATCAAGGGTCTCAATTCGTAGCAAATGCATGGAATTACACACTATTACATGCAGCGGCCCAGTGCCGCCAACTCACTACAGTAACCGAAACTTTTCTCGGGTTCTAGCACGCTCCGAGATCCGTTCAGTATAGCAGTCACTATGGATAGCAAAACGCAATTATAACCCGCTCGTAATTGTACCTTTTGTGTGGATGAGAATACACAGCAACACCTTTACAGCACAGAACATCTAAGACCGTACGGACGTACTCGTCTACTCTTTCATGTCATCGTCGCTATCGTCTTCGCTATCGCTGTCTTCGCCTTCTGCAACTTCGATAGGCTCGAGCGTGATATCATGGTCTGCACCAACATACGAATCGCAGATGACGTAGAGCTTGAGAGAATGTGTGCCCTTCGGAAGCGTGAACTCGAGCTTGACGGAAAGGCTCCGTGCGACAGTAACACGCTTGATAGACAGTAGTTGCCGTGTGCTCGGTTCCCCGATGACAACCCACCAGTTGACAAGCTTCTTTCCGGGGAAGTAGGGTGCAACCACGGTCGCATCGGTCGCATCCTCCTCTTCATCCACATCACGGCTGAGCGCCACCTGAAGCACGATCGACGACCCGGCCGTGTATTCACCCTTCACAAGTTCGTGATTGACGTCCAGTGTTGGGTAAGAGTTCACAAACGCAGCAACGTCACGCCTAGACAAGAGCAACCAATGAGCGACATGCATACCAGAAGGGCAACAAACCTACATTTGCCGACTATCCATCTCGAGAAGAACGTTGCGTTTGTCATCTTCCATTTCCATAATATCGTAGACGGACTCGACTCCAGCTTCCTTACACCGCTTGATGACCTTGATAGTGTGTTAGCGATATGTGGTATGCCTGAAGGAAGCACAAAAGCCCACCTCAGGCTCAAAGTGGGGTATTTGCTTCAAGGGCGAGTCCGTCTCCCACATAGCCTGCACGCACATTTGCGACAAATCCATAGCGCCAAGAGCATTCAACCAGGCATTGGAGGACATGACATCCACACAAGCCGAGAGCAAGTTCATCACCTTTTCGAGCACCAGGGATTGATCGGACGCCAAATCCGGAGGTAGCTGCAAACGGGAGAAGTGTGCTTGCAGTAAAAGGAACGCCTTGAAGTATGGCTTTTCGTAGTCTACCCGCTCTAACTTGACCGGTACACGGGTATAGATCCGACGAAGAAGGCTATCCTCATGACGTCTGATGGGTATGGTCTCGAACTCTGCTGAAGATGAGATAACCTCCAAAAGCCCCTTGAGCTTCGTGCGCTCCTTCAAGGAAAGTGTGTACACTTCCACCGTAACATCTGAATAGATATGGATATGACATGAAATATAGCTTTTCGACTGTATGATGAAGAAACACTCACATGAAATGTTGTAGTACGCAGCGATCATTCCGAGGTTAAGGGGCGAAACATCCATTTCATCCTCTGCAATATTCTGGCGTCAGCGATGACAAGCAGTACATAGCGCAGAGCTCACCAATGGCAATACACTTGGAGTTCACAAGGTCGCTCAACGTGTTCTCTACCAGCTCCGACAAATGGTCCGATAGGTGTTGATGGCTGACATTATGAAGGTTGTAATAATTTGGATTTTGCGTCAAGCGTCGGTAGAAGTAAGTCCACGTCAAAATATCCTGGACAGGGAAGCAAATAAGCAACGCTACACGAAGCTGGTGAAATGCGAAATCTCACCATGGCATCCTGCTTGTTCTCGATGGTCTTGACTGCAATCTCAGCGAGAAAGTAGTCGTGGAGCAGGTGAGTGGGCAGATGCGACTCTATGGGTAAACCTTCAGCAAGGAACTTCTTGTAGAAGTCTTTGCGGGTCTGCTGGCACATGAGCACACAGCGACTACGATCATCTTCGCGAGGCCGACACGCACGTCCCATCATCTGCAGCACGTCCATAACCGGGTAGTCAGTGTAACGGTGCTCTTTGCCCTCATAAGTCTGAACACCCATAATGACGACCATATAGCTAGCCACAGGCAAACTCCAGGCGGTATCCTGAAATGAAGGCATAAGCAGCTAAGACGAGCAGATGGCATAAGACACTGACTTTTGATGCAATGAGTAGCTGAATGGCACCAGACTGGAACAGCCGCTCAACGATGCGCTTGTCCTGCCTGTTCATAGCCTCGTGATAGTAGCTGACACCGTGTTTGAGCACTTCAACGAGGCCCCGGTCACTGATATGGTCAAGGTGAGGTTGCAAACTCTCGAGCTCGATGTTCAAGAACCGATCCTCGTTGTCGTCAGCGCTACAATGGAGTAAGATGTCGTCTGCCGTCAATCTGCATTGTTGTCGAGACGAAACGAAGATAATGACAGGTTTGGTCGGCGCATACTCCACGATGGACAGATACGCCGGCTTCGACATGACGATCATGAGGGATGGGAAATGGGGGATAGTGAAACTCTGCAGGTGAATATCCATGTCCAAAGGACGAGCGCTGCAATGAAATCAATAAGGCAACTAGGTACAGCGTCACCATTGTCATACCTTGGCGAAAAATTGAATATAGCATGGGAGGGAACGCCTATCCATTCCCCAAGATCCCGAGCGTTGGCCAAAGAAACACCACAAGCGACGATCCGTGTCTTGATCTCTGTTTGCGCAGAGACGTATCGAGTTCGCGAGATGATCACCTCGTAGGTTGGACCAACTTCACCGCCGACAAGATGAACTTCATCAGCGATGAGTAAGCCGATGTTCTGGACATTCTTGCGCTGGCGCCAACGTCTGGAGAGCACGTCCCACTATCGATAGAGTCAGCAACATTGGGTCAACAGTTGAAGTTATCACACTGACCTGAGATGGCGTGCAGATAATCACGTCGCCTTTCTCCAACAGGCGCAAATCCGCACTAGTCTCACCCGTGAGCCCAACAATCTGCTTACCTCCCTGCAGCTGACCGAATTTCTTCTCCCACTCAGCTACACGTTGATCCACCATCTCCTGGTAAGGCTCGATACAAACCGCCCGTGCATCCTCTCGCTTACTCCACAAACGGAGAAGAGCAAATTCAGCACAGACTGTCTTGCCACTGCCAGTTGGGGCTCCAATGAAGACGTTCTCATCCGACGTGTACAGGGCTTGAAACACCTGCGTTTGGATCTTGTTGAACGTCTGCAGTGTGGACGAGTAGATGCTCTCAAACTCCTTGTTGTGCAGGGCAGAAAGCGGAAGCGACTGCAAGTCAAGTAATGAAGTAGGAGGAGGGAACTTCTCCGGGAGGATCAAGTGTTTGAACGAAATAGGGAGGCGTGTCTCGGCGTGGAGCCACTTGTCTGAAACGATCGATATGTAATAATTCGGGGGGATGGGCTCAAACATGGGAACGGTCAAGGTGACGTTATGCTCGTCTTCCGCGTATTTTTGCCGAAGGACGAATGACTCATGGAAAAGTATGATCTCACCGTCGACATCCTCGACGAGGATCAAGAACGTTTCTGCTGTGCCGTGAATCTTCTCATCCCAACGAAAATCAGGTATGATAGACAGGTCAATCCGCAAAAGAGAGCGAGTGATGGGCTGAACCTGCGCCTGTAGTCTGAAGCCGATCGTTAGAGGATTCCCATACAATGGAAGATAATCATACTGTAGCTTGGGGAAGTTGTGGACGAGGCGGTGAACCACCTGACCCGCGTTGGGTATGCCCAGGAGCTCACCGATTTCAGGAGGATTCTATCAAGCTTATCAACAAAAGTTCGATGGAGGTTCAAACCGTACTTACGAGATCAAAGTATTTCTCCCAAGGCTACAACAACACTCATCAGGCGATATGTCAATGTGTGTTCCATTGCAACTTACGAATTGCTTCCCTTCCGCCTTGCGGACCACTTCCGTGTGTACGTTCTTGAATTGGCGAAGAGGCGTCATAGAACCCCACCTGACATTATGAATGATGAGCGCTTGAAAAGTATGAGACCAAGCCGAACAAATAAAAACACACATTCGCCGCTCGATCATCTTGCACATACTCAAGGCAGCGCGGGCTGGCACTGCCCAACCTCGTTTGAGACAAATCTCGAAAATCGCACGCATGATCCTGACAAAAGATCTAATAAAACAGGTGAATAATAACAGCGACAGATACACACCGGCCCGCTGACTGCTGGACGAAGACCATATCGGCAACAAGAGCAAATCCTATTGATGATGAGTGATCAGCTACGGCATATGGCGGGACAAACCTGGGCTACTTACCGTCTAACTTCAGCTGCGAAATGAAAGCTTGCAGTAGAACGTTGATTTTTGCGGCTGGTTCCTCGACACTTTCCTTGACCGGGATAGGGACTCGTTCAAGAAGCTTGCCAAGCTCCAACCTCTCCTACACCAAATGTGAGATAGAGTATGTAAACCAAAAAAAATCGTGCTTACCTCCTGACGGACAGGAATGAGCTTGAATTCATTGGACAGCGCGAAGACGCGGAATAACTCAAGTGTCGACATGGTGGGTCGGAGGTGCTGATTATAAGTGGCCATCGAGCTGTATGTCACATAGTAATGGGACGCAATGCGACCAAGCTCCGTACTCTGGAAGCGACCAGAAGCTCGCTCGTATTTGATCAGGTGGCATTTCTCAAGGTAGGTCGCTGCTGTATGGGTGATGTCGGCGCGCTTCTGAATTAAACTGTTATCATCCTCTTGATAATCGACACCAACGTTGTACAGAGCTGGCATCTTGAGCATTCGAACATATCTGAGAGTTTTCGGATGTACATCAGTCACCAAAGATCACTTTTTGACAAGCGGCGACTTACAAGTACGTGTAGCCAAGCCATTGCACGGCTTCGTCCCTGTTACGGATAGTCCCCAGAACAATCTCCGCATTCAAATTGTCTGTCAGCTTAGCCACGAACTGCGACTCTATGGGCAGCTGTTGATTCATCAAGCTGAGGTAATATTGCAACTCCGAGTGGTTCGTGATGATGACGCCCTCACCATAGGTGTCATACTGTGGTCGTCCCGCCCGTCCAAGCATCTGTAAGACATCCTGTGATGACAGCTCAGCCCAGCGACCTTTTTCCGGGTTGTAAATCTGTGTGCCCTTGATGATAACCGTGTGTGCGGGTAGATTGACGCCCCAGGCAAGCGTCGCTGTGCAGACAAGGACCTGCAACGCGCCATCCGCAAAGAGCTCCTCAACGAGGCCACGGTCCTCACGGGACATACCGGCGTGGTGAATGGCAAAGCCGAACGGTAGGAGGTCCTTCAGATTCGGGTCCTTTACGTTATTCGTCTCGTCGTTCAAGATTTCGCGAACAGCTGAGTCCGGCTTAACGAACTGGGTAATGGTCTCCCTCTCGATAGCCATATCCCGGATGAACTTCGCCGTCTTCGCTGTCTCCTTCCGCGAGTGGACAAATACCAAGGTCTGATTCTTGCCCGCTTGATCTAGGACCTTCTCGTAGCAAACCTCGTTCATCACCTGATAACGCTTGATCGCTTTCTTCTCCGTGACACCAATGAATTGTTGCTGCAGAGCACAAGGACGATAAGACGCGTCGAAGTAGAAAAGTCCTTTCGACGCGTCTACACGTAGGAAGGTCGCAACGTCCTGGTAATTGGGAAGAGTGGCTGACAGGCCGACGAGGCGCACGAAGTCAGAGGTTTGCTCCATGCGACGAATTGTGCGCGCCACAATACTTTCGAGCACAGGCCCACGCTCATCGTGGAGAAGATGGATCTCATCAATGATCAGCAACCTCACCAAATTCGTGTAACTTGTGTCAGAGCTCTTCCGCGTGATGACATCCCACTTTTCAGGGGTAGTGACAATAATTTGCGTCTCTGCAATCTGCTGCTTGGTCATTTGAGAGTCGCCTGTGAGCTCGCCGACCTTGATGCCGAATGAATTGAGCCGCGAATTGAAGTTTCCGACCATTTCCTGAACCAATGCTTTCATCGGAGCAACATAAACAATCTTGAAGGCGTCCAGGTCAAAGGCGTTTCTCGATTCGTCACGGTGTTTAGACATCTCGTTGAGAATTGTGAGCATAGCAACGTTGGTCTAGGAATGAATGTAAGTAATCCGATTAAACTGAGAGCAAAGTGTCTCGTTACCTTACCGGCACCCGTGGGTGCGCATAGCAAAATGGGCTCATCCGTCCCGAATGCGATGGGGTAAAGCTTACTTTGAACACGGTTGAGCGTCTTCGTTCCCGGGAATGCATCGTGTGCCCAAGCAGGCAGATCTGATATTGGAACCAAGTCACTCGCCGCCGTAGCCTTTTGTTTTGGTGCTGGTATATGGATCTCCTCATAGCCCTTCTTCGCCCGCTTGAACGAGCCAGTAGGGAGAGTGCAGTTCTTGTTCGACATTAAACGGCCACCTTGACTGAACGCCATGCTTTCTAGGTCGACTATCTTCTTCGGCTGTACAGTGGAACCAGGGGCCAGAGTTCCAGTCCTCGGAACAGACGCGACTTTTGCAGGCTCGTCAACGTCCATGGCATCCGAACGCACTTTCGCCTGACGATCTCCCGCCAACTCGCGAAGAATCCAGCCGACACCTTTCTCCCGCATAGCCACCTCGACATCAATGCGCTCGTCAGCATCACTACGTGAAAGCTTCGTACACCAAACGACGATGTCGCGATTCTTGAGAAATTTCGTGATGACACCAAAGCTCTGATAGTCGAAAAGTTCCATAAGTTGGTTCTCGCAATCGCGCAGACTTGATTCAGAGCCGAGAATGGACAGGACAGATGCAGCTTTGTCGGCCGCGGTAACGGGATCTGGGTAAACCTCCGACACCTGACGCTGCACCCAGAATGCGTCGACAGAGTGTGGGGAGACGATATCCTTATCGACTTTAGCCTTGCTCCGTCCATCCGCAGAAGGCGCCCCACCAATCACTAGCTCCTCCTCTCCTTCATCCGCACCCTCCGGTACAGGCTCACCTTCACCAGGCTCATCTTCATCATCTGGCTCGTCTCGAATCTCGAACCCCTCTTCTTCGTCACTTTCTTGCTCCTCCTCGTCAAAAACGACCGCAACACCCATCTCCTCGTCAATCTCGGCGTCCTTCCGCTCGGCATTGGGGTCCTCCATCGTCTCGTCCTCTGCACCATAATCTGTGATCTTCTTCGCCAGATTGACAAACTGCGAAAATAACTCGTTCGTTATATGACCTGTCACCTCCTCCACCTCCTTTTTCTTGTCAAAATCCTTCATGTTTTCGTCCTTCAAAGTCTCCAACACGGTGTCGGCTGCACTGCGTACGACGTCTTGGGCCTGGTCCCCCAGCGCCCGATGGACAGACGAAAGGATGAGCTCATAGACCTCGCGAGTCTCGGCCGTACGAGGGCGATACGTCAGGCCTTCAACGTCTTGCGTGGCCTCAATGATATCCGTGTATCCACCAAAGCCAGTGGCCTCGCTTTTGCGCTTAGTTGACTGGCGCTCTGGATGCTCCTGCTTATCAGCAGCCTTCCTTTTCTTCTTCTCGACATCCTTCGGGGCCTGTCGCTGCACTCGAGAGCCCATCTCCTTGGGGTCGATGCGGCCTGCCAGAGACGTGGGTGCACCATCTGGCTCCTTGTCTCGTCGAGGTAGAGCAGACCTGTCAGCGGTCAAAACAAGCGATGAAATAGCACCATAGTTGTAGCCTGACAAGTCAGGTTTTCCCTGTCGCCCAGACATGATATAATGGTCGTAAAATAGATGGGGAAGGAGATTGTCGTTGTCGTCGAGGCCAATGTCCAAGACGAACGGTAAGTTTCGTCAGAGCCTCAACCGCAAAAGAGAGTATGCCACGTGACGTTATGTAAGCATTACGTATCATGTTTTGCAATGATAGTCTAGCACAATCTGTCAAGCCGAACCAAGACATATTCGCTACTTCACTAAAAGTTGAGACATTCGTTGCGGTGATGGCCAAGACGGACCCCGACAAGATGAGTAACAACAGAACATACAACGCACAATCGCCGGAGCGAACTCTACCTTATCACGTGACAATAAAAAGAAAGAAAAGAATCCTTGATCATTATTTTCAACATAAGCCCCAACAAACTACACTCTACTATACGGCAATCCACGAATCACAACAGCATGATGAGCTGCTTGATTCCAGACATCCACAACGAAATATCGTCGCCGACTGACCGAGTAAGCATGTCGACGTGAATTGCCAGCGCGGACTCGCGATCACGGTTCTCCATAGCTGCAAAACGCGCGTCGCTCGGTAAACATCCGCACCGACGACATTAATGGAGTAAGGCTGACCTTTAGTGAGCAAGAGCAATTGTTCAACCACTGGCGAGGATAGTGTTTTGTAGTTCAAAGCATCAAACAATAGATTGATGCGACGTTCAAGGTCATCCAAAATTCGTTTTTGTGAGGGCTAAATTACAATCAAGTCATCTTCAGCTCCAATGAGGCGAGCGGTCCGTTTACGAGACTAACCGGTGTCGCTTGCTTCAGCCGCTCAAGTTGCTCAGACACAATGTTGTAAGTCGGCCTCAACAAATCAGGTATATGACTCCGGTCCCCGGGAGCTACAGGTAGTCACTGCTCATTGTCGATGGATCATTTCGAATAGATCCAGCTACTTACGATACTTTGGCGACACAGGTTCTCTTTCAACAGGTCGTAGCATAGCGACGGGAAGACTTGCCGGAGGGACATTCTGCGCCTGTTGTGGAGGGGGAGGGGCGCTCACAACGGAATAGGGTCCAGGCCTAGGACCCGCCTGAGGGGACAACGGTGAGGCTCCCCTCAAATGTGGACCCGGGGGAGGGCCACCTCGCTGAAAGCTGGGCTGAGGAGGACCCACTACTGGTGGCGGGGTTGCTCGAGCGTAAGCGCTGGGTCCTGGAGGGATGCCAGTCGCGGGGGGTGGCGTTGCTCGCATGTATGGACCTGGCGGAGGAGGTCCTTGAGACGGAACGTGACCACGCATTGGGGGGGCATACTGTCCCGGTTGACGAGAGTTCTGGTGACCCGGCGGGACCTGGCCTGGTCCCATCATTCCAGAACCAGAAGGACCAGGAGGATCAAGAGGAAGACTGCCATGCGGTAGATAAGGCCCTGGCTGACCTTGTGACGGCGGAGGCTGGATGCGCTGGCCACCCGCTGGAGGCGGAGGAATTGAACGCGCCTGCACACTCCCAGGGCGTGGCGGGGGCGGAACCGCAGCGGAACTTGGAGTGGGTATTCCACTGGGAACAGCGCCTTGTGACGACGCATTGGGGAAAGGTGAGGTGATGGCGTTCGGCTTGCTCGTGTTGAGCGAACCTGGTGTGCGGCGGTCTGCGACAACCGGTGCATCGTTCCATCCACCATTCTCGCGACGCTTGGGTGGTGGTGCAAGCGGGAGCGCAGATACCGGCGGGGCACCTACACCACTGAAAGGTCGATGAGGAGGCATACCAACAGGAGGTTGCAGGGTATTCGTGTAAGCGGACGCAGTATGCTGGTAGAGTTGTTGTGTGGGCTGGACAGGCAGGGGCGGAGCATAAGGATCTCTGGTAGGTGCATTAGTTGAGGCATATGGGTCGTAAACTGACATTGAAGCCGCAGGCACTGCTGGCTGCGTTTGAGGCGCATACGAGGGATAAGCGTACGATGTCGAGGCAGCCATCGAAGGAAGTGTAGTTACTGTCGAAGTCGATGGTGCTGTGGCAGAAGGAAGAGCAGCTTTCGCTGTAGGGGCAGAAGCAACACCAGCAGCAACCAGCAGCCTCTCTCTCGCGGTGGACAGGTCCAAATGCGACTCGGGTGTCCCGGTGTAACCTGCGGGCATCAACTTGAGATACTTGACTGCCTCTTGGACGAGTCCCTGTGTGGCAAGAAGATCCGCGTATTCAAAGTAGCGGTCATACAGGGTCGACAACTTATATCCAGACACCTCAGCAGTATTTTGAAGGTCGACATCAATGTATCCAGTCGCAGCACGGAACACAGTGACCTTCTCGATGAATGATTGAACAGCATAGGCATGCGCGGTGTAGCGTGAGATATGGCTTTGGCTACTGTCTGAAGTAAGATGTTTCTCTTCCTCGATCAAGTCTTGCGTCCAGATGTTGATCAGCCTCTCGAGACGACCAGCTGCTAAATACGTCAAGGTAGCATGCTTCCGGGATTCTCGTGCTCTTGCCTCTGCCTCTGAAGTATGAGACGACTTGGAGAGACTCGCCTGGAATTCAAGACGCCTTCCCAATTGCTCTGTCAAGCTTGAGAACTCTTCCTGACTAGCGAAAGTACACAACACGACAAACGTCTCCTGCCATTCTTGCAAATCCGCGTTCTGGACAATGTCGGCAAGATCATTGGTGACGATTGATTGGAATAGTCGAAGGTAAGGTAGCGATGTCGTGCGGCGTTCGAAGTAGGCCTTTTGTGTACGAGCAAGCAAGTCAGGGCCGCCCTTGACGGCGAGTAAGATAGCGTCTGCGAAACGATCCGATGAGAGACAGAGTGATACAGCGGACTCGAAGTCGCCAACGACAAGGGCCTTGGTAACCAGGCAATCCGTTTCTGATTCGTCTGAGGGATAGATTCTGAAGGTGTTGTTCTTCAGCGTTTCTGAGGCTACGGATGATGGCCCAGACCCAATGGTCGCTGCTACAGAAGAGTCCAGTCCGTAGTTCATGTGAGGAACGACCTGGATGTTATTGATTGCGGTTTGCGTTATACCCATGGTGCTGAAAAAATCTGCCGCCGCATCCAGTTGCGGTGTACCTGTGCCGTTTTCGTCACCGAAAAGACTAGGTGCAGTGGTTGTTGATTCCCCATCCGCCAAGGGCATGGCGTTCGTAGTGTCACTTGCGGCGCCTGCACTTACCTCAGAGGGTGTAGTTTCAATCGCGCTGCCAGCGGCATCCAAAGCATCCTCACCCTCCGACGGACTACGCTCCGGTTCAGCAAATGAAACGACAGGCTCATGGGGCTTGACCACAAAGTCCTCTTCTCCAGGTGACCTGGGCCGAGTGGTGGTTGAGCTATCTGCTGCTGCTGCCTTGAGATTGGCAACAGCCTCTGCTACGCGCATGCCGATCTTCTCTTTCGAAAACCCCAACAAAGTAATGAGCTCGTCCCGAGAGTCGGCACGGAAAAGGCTGGCAAGGGCTTTCCAGATAGCCAAGCCTTCGTCGGCTGAAGCTTCTGCCTCTTTGCTCCGTTCTGCCGCAAGTCCAGGAAGGTCTTGGGCCTCCAATGCAGCCCGTAACTTGTTGGCGCGCTCAATGATATGCTCTTCAGTAACAACCTTTCGTAAATGAACGACGCCACTCTGTTGTCGGCCTTGTGCAGATGGCAGATTGGAAACTGAAACAAGTTGACCTCCGTAACCAAACGAACTCGAGACTGGGCAACGAAGCCATTTGGGAGGCTGTTTCAAGGAAATTGTAGCGTGTGTTAGAGCGTACCCTGGCACATCGAAGATGTCAGCACCATCTGGCTTTGGCGTCATCATAGGTAGATCTCTTGGAAGACCCTCATTGGTGGATTGAATAGAATGGATACCAATAGTACCATCGAAGAAAGCGGTGGCCAGGAGGTCAGGATTACGAGGACACCACTGAGCCTGGAAGGCCCAGTTATCCGCAGAAGGCAACTATTGGTGATGTCAGATCTTATGCTAGTGTGAGTAGCGCGTAACACACCTCGCCGATGATCTCTGACGTCTGTGGATTCCAGCACAATACGCGGTTGTCCTTGCCACTAGAAAGAAGAAGGTCCGCATCTTGTTTGCACCACGACAGGGACAGCACGCCTTTCTCGTGACCTGTAAGGATCTGGCACACAGGAATAAAGCTTAAGGGATGGAACGACGTGGAAAAAATCTCATTCACCTTTTCTGGGGCACGAGCATTACGTAGATCCCAAACCATGATGACAGGCGAAGCGTCATCCTCTGACGAGGTGACCAGGCGGGTTGCCTAGTATACATTGCCTTAGTGACAACACGATGCAATGATGGATGGGCTTACATTGTCAGGATGCCAAGCGACATCGCTCATGCCGCGACGGCTGCCCATACCTAACGCGCCACCCTGCATAGCACCGCCATGGGTGCCGGTACCCCCGCCATAAGCAAGGGCAACCACTTCCCTCTTTCCTCTCAGATCCCAAACAACGGTGTAGCCGGAGCTACTTGACGTTGCCAGGACATGGGGGACTTGGTTGTTCCACGACAAAGCGGTGACCTCATCAAGCTTCGAGCTACGTGTTCCTGGGGAGTAGGGTTTGCTTGGGTCCCTGAGATCCCAGATATAAATCTGGGGTAGACAAGTCAGCAGAGCACAGGTACCGCAAATGCTGCAAGAAAAGCGCGACCTCTCCGTTCACACCTCCTGATGTGAACAAGCTTGTCTGAATAGGATTAAAATCTAGACCACGTATGGGACCGGTATGTGTGTTGTTCTTGAGGATCAGAGACTCAGAAGAGCTGCAACGACGGAGAGCAAAATGAAGCTCTGTAACGGTCGCGCGAGCAATGTCACAGACTCACTCCATGTTTGCGATGATTTTGTCCGGATCCCAGATTCCCAACTCTCCGTTCTCCATGCCCGCCGCAATGACACCCTGCGGTCGACTGCCATCCACGTACCCCCATGTTATACGGTTGAACCTGGAGTAGGTACTTAGTTTAGGATTGGAGCGATAGGACGCATGAGAGCACGCTTACCTGGCGCTAGTCGTGATAACGCCCCGCGGTCCTGGTTGGCCCTCACCACCTAGATCATACTCCCGCCTGTTCAGAAAGTCGGGCGCCCATATCTCAAGCTGGCTATCATTGCTGAATGATTCGTCGAGCGCGCCAGCGACGGTGCCCGTTGCGAGCAACGGAATAGAGGGGAGTGGTGACCACGCAAATGTTGAGGTTCTGTGAATTTCCCTGAGTTTCATGGTTTGTCGTGAAGAATAAAGGAGCGGTAGAATAAATGGCTTGTTGACGTGTTGCGACACACTCTCCCGGCCCTAAATCGACACTCGTGACTAACGTGACACTGACGAAGCGTACGTAACCATGGCCCTTCCAGGTGACTGCACAGAAATATATGTAAAAGCAAGAGATGAGGTTAGGTCTCACGCATCAGGGAGTCGGGTTAGAACTCTAGGCGTCGGGAACGTCGGGAACACTCGCGAGCTTCGCGTACAGTCGGGAGCACTGAATTGCTTCACGGGAATGCTTACTCAAGTTGAGCAAGTGGGTATGCAATCAATCAGAAGTTCAAGTGCTCGGATGCAGCCATGATAACTCGATAATATGTCCATGTCAATCTTTAAGTGTTTATGTCTCGTTGCAGATCTTACAATGATATCAAAAAAATTTACAAAAATAGGTAAATCAACTTCAAGCTATGTTGATACCACTGGCATTATTAGTGTAACTAGGTGCTTTGCTTCATGGTGAGAATGTTGAATTACATATTCATTTGACAAGTCTTGCATTGGGTGTAAGAGCAGAGTGTGGAAAACAAACAAAAGTGTGTTTTTATGCAGGATAAAGACAACTCAACACATATGGTATATACAGAATGCACAAAGGCTACATCAAATAGACACTACTATACACTGATCCAACAACTCTTCAACTAAATCAGTTAGTGGAATACTCTGGTCATCCATGTAGGATTGAATTTCAATGATGTCATTGTCTGCTGATCTCAGGACAGCATTGAGCTCCTCAATCCTCCATTTCAGGATTTGCAGCAATATGTTAAGCTCCAATGCTTTGTTTGTTACCCATGACCTCTCTGTGTGGAGTGTCTCACAGTGGGCTTGCACTAGTCAGAGTGATCTGCAAAGGTTTGTGGGAGACTGTGCTGACAGATCACTGATATTAATGGACAATATGTCCTGTGGTAAAGTGAGTGAAGTAAGGAGATGTCCCTTGTAAGTAATCATCATGACATACCTTGGGCTGTGACTGCAGCAGCAACTGTTACAAGGCACTTGCTTTGGCACCTCGTAACGCGTTTCTTTTTCTTTTTTCCTTTCTTACTTACTAGTAAAGTGTAGTACTATTACTACAAGTGTGAGCTTAGCTCCACTTTACTTAGTAAGGACTTATCATTTTCTTTCTCTCTTATAGTACTTAAGTATCTACATACTTAAGTGTGAGCTTAGCTCCAAGTACTATATTAGACTTATCTTTTTCTCTTTATCTTTCTTTATTTATTCACAACATTTACTTGCTAAGGACTATTACTATACAATTAGCAAGGACTCCTTTTTCTCGTCTTTATTTACATCTGTTTATCTCTAGTTCATTTCACGCTTGTGGCTGAGCCACTTATATCACTGGGACGCGTACTTACTGCGCAATACTGTGCATTATCGTTTACTTACTGCACAACGCTGCGCAACTGTACTATAGTTAGGTTGCTAGTTTTGTATAAATAGTTGGCAAACTGGCGGTCTTAAACCCCAGTCTTGTCAACTTCGCAATCTAGGGATTCTCCTATACTGTGCTTGATCTAAGCTCGTTAATCACTCACTTTGCTCTCTTAAAAAACTAAGTCTAAGAACTCTAAGTCACTAAAAACGTCACTAGACATCTTACACTCGTCACTCTGGATCTTCATATCATTATCGGTGGAATTATCCTCATAACCATATCATTAAACCCCATTCTTCATCGTCATCAGGAACCTTTATTACATTCATCAAGCCAATATCCAAACCTTGGTTACCAGGAGTAATATTTTAGACCTTCCCTAAGACCAACCAATAGGCTGCTCTTAGCAGCAACACTGATGAGAGAGGCTGAGATGGAGTATACAGATGGGCTCTTGACATATTTGAATAGTGGTGGAGACATGATGGGGTCTGACTAGCAGGGGATTCAAGTTCTTGTGATGATGCTCTGGCCACTTTAGCCTGAGGTGATGGAGACAAGGGGGTGGACCAAGGGCAGCTTGAAAAAGCTGAAGACACCATGAAGGTGGTTGGGAGACAAGGTGTTGTTTGCTGAGTCACACTACAAAGAACAGTTGACTAGGTTCTCACATGCTGTCTGGTTGTGCATGCCCTAGCTCTGTAGCTCCACAAGTTGTGTGTGTTTATGCTTTTCATTTGTGCTATACAATATGTCTTTTTGTGTGTGGCATCAATGCCCAGGGTGGCATTGATATGTGCTGTGCTGGGCTGAAGGGAGAAAACAACCACAACCACAACAATGCTGGAGGGTATGAGTCATAAGATTCTCTAGACACCAAGGTAAAAGGAGTGTTAGTAGTTAAGGGTGATAGTGCAATGCAACTAGGATGACAAAAGGGAATGCAATTCTCATAACAAATGGGTGAGATGGCAAGATAAGGAAAATACAATGCAATGGAGAATGCAACTTGAGGGAGGACACAATAAAGAACTCAATGCAATGGAGAATTGATGCAACACAATGGAGAATGCAACTGGATGCAACACAAAGAAGAAGCCAATGCAAAATAGATGTGACCTATGAAGAACACACTATTTCTTTGTCAATGGGAAACATGGAGGGAAGATTAGGGTGTGCTTCTTCACTTGGAGCTCAGATGGAGAGGAGAAGTCAAATTGTGGGCAGGGAAATCTCCTTTTTTTCTGACAGATGATGCACTATCTAAATACAAGTCTAGCTCCAAGGCTGGAGCACAACAAAACACAACAGAAAATTTATGGTGCAGGGTTGATCATAAAGTGAAGTGGAGTCTGGGTGCTATACAGATGAGTGAAATAGGAAAGGTGTCAATTGCACCAATTGCTGACTTCATGACTCATGACTCTGTGGACTGCATCTTGGCCTGTACAGCTCATCAATCCTGCTCCTCATCAGCCAACCCCAGTCCTATAGTCTGATGCCTAAACAAATGTGCAATTGATGTGGCTATGACTGATTGTTGCATGTGGCATGTTTATATCACTGTGCTCGCCTGGCTGATTGTTGTGTGCTGCATGTTTGTATCACTGTGTTTGCCTGATGTCACTGATGGTCGTTTTCTGGCTTTATGTGCACGTGATGCTCATCAGTGTGTGGTATGTTGTACTCAGTGTTGCAACTAGTTGTTTACAAGCCATACTACTAACTGATCACCTTGTACTATCTAGCTTTGGTGCACTCTTGATGAATGGAAAGATGGTACCTTCAACCACATTGAATTCACATTAGCAGGCTCTACATAGAGATTATCAGTCTCATATTGAAATTCCTTTTTGGTTTTTGCTGTGCACTCCTTCACCACATGACTACCTCATGTTAGTTTACTCACACACACTGTCATATGTGGTTTGGCACATGCCTTAGGGCATTCTTCTTCTGGTCTGTGCACTGTGTAGTTAGGTACTTAGGGTCTGGGTCTGGGACACTATCTTACAGTCAGTTACTCTACATTGCTCCCTCATCATGGATTTAGCTACACTCCTTGTTTATGTTGAAATTGTTGTACATACTACTACCTTTCATCTGGCTTCACTACATGCATACAACTTACCTACAACATATGTACACTTACTCACTCCTCAGACTACCTACACGTCTGAGCACTTCACACCCCACTCTCTTTTCCATGATGATGCGCATCACTCCCACTATGGTAACTGTTGTATTCTACTCTACACTCTCTGCTACAACTTTACCACCATGTACTATATAAGTTGGACTACATACCTATGATCTCCTCAGACATCTTGACATATTGTCTGAGTGAGTACTCTTACTACCTCCACCTTATTCCCATCTCACTCTACCTGTGTCAGGCCACTACTATTTTCCTTATTTTTTCCCTCATTTTTCTCTATTTTCTTATACTTCTATCATCATAGATCTTACAATTGCTCCTGATCTATCAAAGTGATTCTCACGGTCATATACTTGTTCTCTTCGTTTTCATTGGCTGATGACACATATGTCGGCCGATCTCTGATTGGCCTGTTCTATCTTTAGCTATGATTCCTTTTCTCACACTTACTGCACATGCTCACCAATCCTTCTCACATCTGCTGTGGAGCCTCAGTCAGCACTGACGTGTCCCCTCTATTATTAGATATGATGTTATTACTTCACTTTCTCATTCTCTGGCCCTATACTGTACTGCATGGTCTGTGCACACTTTAGGGTACTATATATACATAAGACTCCTAGTGGTTTAGTCCCCAGTTCTGATCATCTGGGATATCTGCTAGGTACAGTACTCCTCTCTCCTCTTATTTACTATACACTAATATATCTGGGATATCTGCTAGCTTAAGTGTGATTGTCCTTTTGTTTTAGTCTTTCATTGTTTGGCTTCGGCTCAGCGTTGGCCTCACAACCTGCAGCTTCTCTCACTATCACACCATGGCACCATTGTGCTTCAATATCTCAACTTATCAAAGTTATTTGACCAACCATATTCATGTTGGAAGGCAGAAAACTATTGGCAGATCATGTACAGGAATGTGAGGTTTGTCCATGTCCCTTTGTTGCTTCCTATATTTTTGTTCTCACTTACACCTCAATTGTGCAGTAAGCATGCAAGAAATATCTCCAAAAGTCACCATGCCACTAGCATGGGCTGCTTCATTGAGGATGACAGCCAATATCTCAATACTACATCTGGTGGCACTGGCCACACCTATCATAATTTACAGTCATGCCAATGACTGTTTGTAGAGGGGATGGTTGTGGCATATGTTGGAATATTCACGGCATTTGTTCAGCTACGCTACAATTATTACTTACACGTCCTCTTTACGTCTTACTGACACACACACCACTCACCCACTTATCTCACAACCACGTCGTCATAGAGCGCTCTAGACCGCTCCAGACCTACTTACCTCACTTACCCCACGTTTGTGTAGCACGTACTACACCCCCCACATACAACCCCACATTATAGCGCCACCTAAACTCAGTGCAGCGTGCACTATATCTACTATACCCCCCACGTTCTATAGCTATACAGCATTACCTTACAATGTTGTACCACATTCTACCACTCTGCGCCATTGTGTGCACCACTGCCTACTACGTCCCAACAATCTGCACCCTCCTCGCTATGCTTCTCTTTGCCTGCCCAAGCCTGCGCTCACAGCATATTCAGTGATCAACCTGTTTCATGCCCTATATCACCTGCTATGATTATAGATACACATCAATAATAATGATTGCTATGTGTAATATACAGTTTTCACAACCTTTTTAATTTTCACAAGTCAAACAGATAACCAAAAGGCAAACTAAATTGAAGACAAAAAAAGGGGCAATTTTTTTGCTGAATAAACCTATTATTTCTCTGTCTCCAAGAGCTGACCTGTGCATATGCAACTGTATGTGGTGTCCTGGACACCCCATTGTAATTCCTGGGACAGGGGGTGGTGTATGTGTTCACACAGGTTATGGCAGGTAAGGTAGATGGTGTTACGAGGCACTTGCTTTGGCACCTCGTAATGGTTTTCTTTTTTCTTTTTCTTTCTTTATCTTACTTACTAGTAAAGTGTAGTATTATTACTACAAGTGTGAGCTTAGCTCCACTTTACTTAGTAAGGACTTATCTTTTTCTTTCTCTTTTTTTAGTACCTAAGTATTTACATACTTAAGTGTGAGCTTAGCTCCAGGTACTATATTAAGACTTATCTTTTTCTCTTTTATCTTTCTTTATTTATTATAACATTTACTTGCTAAGGACTACTACTATA
>QLPN01000898.1:51899-69756 GCA_003314395.1 Albatrellus ellisii
TTGACTGCGTAACCTTACTATAGTTAGTTCATCAGTTTTGTATAAATAGTTGACAGACTAGCGGTCTTAAACCCCAGTCTTGTCAACTTCGCAATCTAGGGATTCTCCTTATACTGCGCTTGACCTAAGCTCGTTAACCACTCGCCTCACTCTTTCTTAACTAAGTCTAAGAACTCTCAAAAGCTATTAAGACATCTTACACTAAGTCAAAACTGGATCCTCGTATCGTTATCAGTGGAATCATCCTCATAACTATATCGTTAATCCCACTCTTCATCGTCATTCGGAACCTCTATTACGTTCATCAAGTCAATATCCAAACCTTGGTTACCAGGAGTAACATTTTAGACCTTCCCTAAGACCACCCAATAGGCTGCTCTTAGCAGATGGTGAACAACATAAACAGCAAGTTTGTATAGTCCCTGCATGGGAAGTGTGAGAGCAGCATGATACTGTGGCAGCAGTAAGTAGGTGTGGGCATGAAGAGGCCACAATGTAATAGTAGAAGAGCTGCAGGGAGTGGTGAGAAGAAGAGTAAGATGTGTTAGAAGGAGGAACTCACTCAGTGTATAGAAGACAATGACTGAGGAGATGTATCATAAGTACATCATCTTTATATAGAGTAGAGAGAGTATAGTTGAGGCAGAGCATGTAATCTGTAGTACAAGGATGCCCATAAGTAAGTAGGATGCATGTTGTCTGGAGTGTGTGTGGTGTGGGGAACCCCATGGGGTTGTGGAGAAGTGAAGGTGTCATGATGTAGTCATATGTATGTCATATGTATGTGTATGATGGAATAGAGGGAAAGCTGAATGAAATGTGAATGAAGCATACAAACATCTAACAGTATGTAGTGTCCCCAACATTGTAGGGACACCTCCCATTCTTACTGATGCGATACACCCAAGATGGTACCCACAAACACCAGAACACCATTGTGTCACAGGGATAACAACATAACGTGAGATAGTGGTGTCTTTGAGAATCCAATCACCAAATGGTGAGGGAGACAATGTAAGCAAAAACATATTTTGACAATACCTTACTTAGATGTGGCTATTGTTTTAATACATGCCTACAGCCACACAACAATACTGCCATGATGTTTGACCTTACTGGCATGTGCAGCTTCAGCATGGTTCACATGAATGGCATAACCCCTTATGAATTTTTGCAGACCTAATGTCAAGGACAGTATCCAAAGCAACATTCAAGATCCTGTGAGTGGAATGCAGAAATTATCATAGACAACAGAGTATACAGAGTCTATATGACTGATACCTGCCAGTGGTTGTGTTCACACACAATGTCTGACCTGCCACTGTGATACAATAACACCATGAAGACATGTT
Organism: Albatrellus ellisii; assembly: GCA_003314395.1. Lineage (NCBI taxonomy): Eukaryota > Fungi > Basidiomycota > Agaricomycetes > Russulales > Albatrellaceae > Albatrellus > Albatrellus ellisii. The sequence continues at coordinate 53,252 of QLPN01000898.1, forward strand.
CTATATCATCTGAGATGGCAACTCAAAGATTTTGACTTCCTTTTTAGGACCTTTGAACCATGTACAAGATGTTTGTATGGCATGGCATGTCTTAAAGGTACATTATTGTCAGGATTTAGATACATGGACCAATACTCATTTTTTTATTTCTCTTTCTCTTCTGTTTCATTCCACTTGCACACTGCAATGGAGCTACAAAGGGGCTGTAACTCCCCTTATTGTATGATCTTCTCTGTTTCATCAGTCATCCACAGCATATGCAAATACTATAAATAATATGCACTGTATGATAGCAGAGGTCATCTTGACCTCCTTCATTATTCCTGTTCTTTGGTTATATCTTCAAATCACAGCTTGTTGCTTTTGTGTTCATCTCAGAGGTCCCTGTAAACCCTATTGATAGGTGTTTGACTGCTTATGCACATTAAACCCTAACATCAGGTCAAGATCCTTTACTCCAACTTGAACCAACCTGGTGCCCCCATACCCCAACCCTTTGCCCTCACATTTCTGCCTTTGAAGGGACAATACTGTTGTCTTCAACAGCCTCCCTGTTGAATACCAAGGCCTCCATACATGGAAAGTAACCAGAACAGATACCTATCTTGATAGCTCTGGATTTGAAGATCCAGACATCTCTGTGGCCAGTGTACAAGCTTATCATCTTGACCCTTCAACTTACAACCAAATTGATATCCCACTTCCTGAAGGTATTTCAACTACCCCAGGTACAGCCCCTGTTACCCTAGCATCTTTTGTTCCAATTCCTGGACTCCCTCTTGATTCAACTATGACTACTGTCACTCTGAAAGCACAGTTTCTCAAAATCAATAAACCATCTGAATTTGATGGCAATAAGAAAGGTTTTCAAACCTTTTTCCTCATGTGTGCTAAATATGTTCTTGCCTATGACCTATTCATGCATTGGATGTACAGGAAACTCTTTTTGTCTTGTCATTTATGATGAAGGGTATTGCTCAAACCTTCAATGATAGGTATACCATTGAACATCTCACTGGCATAACATTTCCTACCTATGCAGCTTTCATCATTGACCTCAAAGTGCTAAGAGTAGCCTATTGGATGGTCTTAGGGAAGGTCTGAAACAATAATACCCCTGGTAACAAGGTAATTGATACACATTTGATAAGTGTAATAACCATTCCTGATGATGATGAGGAGAGGGATCAACAAGATAGTGATGAGGATTATGCCACTGATGACTAAACAAGGATCCAGGGTGATGAGTTTAGGATGTCTTAGTGATGCTTAGAGTGACTTAGAGACCTTAGACTTAGTTCTTAGAATGAAGTGAGTTTGTAGCGAGCTTAGATCAAGTGCAGTATAGGAGAATCCCTAGATTGCGAAGTTGACAAGGCTGGGGTTTAAGACTGCCAGTCTTTCAACTACTTATACAAAACTAGAGTCCTAAAGATAGTACAAGTAAATAAGGTTCATGGATCAACAATGATTGCACAGCAATCAACAATGTCACATGACCTGAGACATGTCCATGAATAAGTAAGTGGCTCAGCCACAAGCGTGAAATGAACTAGAGGTAAACAAAGATAAACAAAGATGAAATGAGGTGAGTCCTTGCTAATTGTATAGTGATAGTCCTTAGCAAGTAAATGTTATAATGAATAAATAAAGATAAAAAGGAGATATAAGTCTTTATAGTACTTGTAGTAAAACTCACAGCTCAGTATATAAATACTGTAATACTATAAAGAAAAGGAGATTGAGTCCTTACTAAGTAAAGTGGAACTATGCTCACACTTGTAGTAATAATACTACACTTTACTAGTAAGTAAAATAGAAGAAAACAAGAAAAAAAAGAAAAAGAAAACCATTACGAAGTGCCTAGGCAAGTGCCTTGTAACACAAAGCAGAGTTTGAAGATCCACATATGGTACAACAAGCATATTTAGCCCTTCAACAACTCAATCAAGGCACACAAATGGTAGAAGAATATAACTCAACATTCCTATTGCTTATTCATGAAGCCACTATTCCAGATGACCACACTAAACTGGATTATTATGAACAAGGACTCAATCCTGGTCTTGCAGACTGCATCTATAATTCAGAAGTCCCAAAGATGTTTGCCAGTTGGATGGAGAGAGTGTTCATCATGGATATGCAATGGCATGCACATTGAGATCAGAAAAAGCTTCATATTCCTTTTTCTTCTTTTTCCACAACTACTGCTACTCTATGACATGATCCAAATGTGATGGATGTTGACAGGTGTTGACAGGTTTTTACTCCTTGACCATGTCTACAAAAGCTGACTGACATAGAGAGAGAGAAGTTGTGAAGAGAAGGCAAATGTTTTGCATGTAGACAGGCTGGACATATGGCAAATCAATGCCCAACCAAAACCACACCATATGTTCAAACAATAGAAGAAGAAGAAGAAGAAGAAGAAGAAAACAATGTACCCCCAACATATGATGAAGTGGCTGTTCAACATGTGTACAAAACCATACATGCTTTACTGATGGAGGGAAGAGCAGCCTTATCTGTCATGTTGGAGGATTTATAGGAGGTTTGAAGAATTCTATGCATCTTTGAACAAATCTGCTGTACCCCAATGAATTGCTATTTTCTGTAAAGCCCTCTAATGCACTCTACTTGGAAGTTCAGATCAGCAACCATCATGGAAGTCATAGACTTGAATCACAAAAAGCCCTCATAGACAGTGGGGTGACAAACAACTTCATAAATTATCACCTCATCACCAAACTTCACATTCCCATGATTCCTCTTTCATGCCCTTGAGTAGTTTGAAACACAGATGATACTATGCCATACTACGCATGAAGCCATTCTTTGAATGAAGGTTCAAGGACACAACAAAGAAGTAAAATTCTTTGTTACTGATCTAGGACCAGACAATATCATCCTAGGATATCCTTGGATCAAAACTCATAATCCCAAGATCAATTGGATTACACCAACAGTTTCCTTCACATGCTGTTGCCCAGCCTCATGTTGTGCTGGATCTAGAAGGTCACTGTCAGTCAAAGCCATTAAATTCAATGCTGGACTACTCCTTGAAAATGGAGATGAAGTGTTTATGGGAGTACCTGATGAAGAATGGATTCAATGAACAACTCAAGCAACAGAATTAGCAGCTGTGACTGCTTCAAACACAACAGTTATACCTGATTGTTATCAAAAAATTTCAAAAGTATTCTCAGAAGGAGTGTCTCATTCTCTCCCTCCTCTTCATGATTGGGATCATGCTATTGATCTCAAACCTGATGCCATCCCTGGAAATAATTGTAAAATTTACCCTTTCAATCCTTCTGAACAGATAGCACTCAATGAGTTTATCAAAGATATGACCACAAGGGATTGTATTTGTAACTCAAAATCTCCCTTCACATCACCTTTCTTCTTTGTCAAAAAGAAGGATGGCAAATTATGACCAGTACAAGACTATCAACAATTAAATAGTCTCACCATCAAAAATTAATATCCTCTTCCTTTGATTTCTGATATCATTGACAAACTAAAACATGCTAAATATTTTACCAAATTTGATGTTAGATGGGGCTATAACTATAACAATGTCCAAATCAAAGAAGGTGACAAATGGAAGGCTGCTTTTAAAACAAACAGAGGAATGTTCAAACCTCTTGTTATGTTTTTCAGTCTTATGAATTCTGTTTTCCATGATCTCCTAGATATGGGAAAGGTTTTCATTTATATGGATGACATTTTGATTGCTACCATGACAATTGAAGAACATTGTCAACTAACTGAACTTGTTTTACAAAGACTCACTGATCACTCCCTTTATCTCAAACCAGAGAAATGTGAATTTGAAAAAGAACAGGTCAAGTATTTAGGACTTATCATTTCAGCAGGTCAAACACCTATGGATCCAGTCAAATTACAAGGAATTCAAAATTGGCCTATCCCAACAAAACTGAAAGAAGTCCATGCCTTTTTAGGCTTTGCAGGACTCTACTCATGCTTTATCTGCAATTTCTCACATCTCACAAGACCTTACACAATCTCACCAAAAAGGATGTCCCTTGGCATTGGGACCAATCACAACAGGACACATTTGATCTTCTAATGACCAAATTCCTTTCCTCTCCTGTTCTTATTTCTCCTGACATGATGAAACCATTCCAATCAGAATTGTTGGATTTCATCTGTTATTTATGTTGCTGAGCAGTTCTTTTCACTATACCATTTTATCTACCTCTCATCTCACATCATCATTTTATCTATCTTATCTGTTTGCATACATCTTATCTCTATCTCATCTCTTTACTTCTTATTTGGCTCTACTCTTCTTTTCTGCTTTCAGTTGTCTCTTTGTCTCAGTCTTTGGAGTGGAGCTACAACTCTATAGCTTCATCTCTATATCTACTCTTTCTCTTTTCCCTTGTTGCCTCTGGCTCTTCTTAAGTCTTGCACCTTCATGTCTGGTGCACTCTTCTACTCTGTGGCTGTTCTCTTGCCTCACTCTCTGCTCTGCTACCTCCTGTCCACCATGTGGACATCATCAATACATCTGTCATCATTTGTCCTCCTCCTCCTCCTCCTCCTCCTCCTCCTCCTCCTCCTCCTCATTGCCTGCCCATTCCTGCATCTACAGGAATGTGATGCATCAAAGCATGCTTGTGGTGCCATCTTATCACAAAAGGGAATGGATGGCCTATGGCATCCTGTTGCTTTTATGTTGAAATCCTTTTCTGAAGCTGAACACAATTATGACATTTATGACAGAGAATTACTCACCATTATCAAATCATTGGAAGAATAGCAACAATACCTTGAAGGCACTCTTCATAGTATTATCATCCTTTCTGATCATAAAAATCTTGAAGTATTCAGAGACACTCAAAAGCTATCCCAACATCAAGCCAGATGGGTGTTGTATCTAACTCATTTTGATTTTCAGATCAAACACACTGCCAGCTCCAAAGCTGGTCAACCAGACATGTTGTCATGTCAACCAGATCATGATAATGGTGATCATGATAACAAAGATCAAATCATCTTAGATCCTTCACTTTTTGTCCACCCCATCACAGCTAATATTATTGATAATACCTGTTCCCCTTGTATCCAAGCTTGTACAAGCTGTGATGATAGAATTTTGGACATCTCTTGTATTCTCCAATCTAACATTTCCAGTCCCATGAAAACTCAATTATTGCAACATTGGATGATTGAACAGGGGGTAATTTATTACTCCAGACATCTTTATGTCCCAAAAGACAACATCTTATGTAGAAGCATTGTCCAAAGTTTCCATATCACTCCTACTGCTGGACACCCAGGAAGACTCAAAACACTCAATCTCATACAATGCACATTTTGATGGCCCAAAATGAGAAAATTCATATTCAACTTCATTGATGGATGCCCTACATGTCAAGGGTATAAAAACATACCTAACAAAACTCCTATTCCCCTTTTCCCTATCAAACCTGAACCAACCACTGAACCATTTTCTATGGTTTCAATGGGCTTATTGTCCAACTAACCTTATCTCAAGGCTATGATGCCATAGCAGTTTTCATAGATCATGACATGACAAAGATGACAGTAATTGTCCTGTGTCATTCTATGATATCAGCTGCCCAAACAGCAGATCTTTACAAAGATCATGTTTGGAAACAGTTTGGATTACCCATTGCATCATTTCAGATCGAGGATCACAATTTATGGCTAAATTCAGAAAGGAATTATGCCAAAAATTATCTATTACTCAAGCCACATCAACTGCCTATCATCCTCAGACAGATGGACAGACAGAATGGATGAATCAAGAACTAGAACAATACTTATGCATGTTCTGCACAGCTAGACAAGATGACTGGTCTAGTCTCCTTACCACAGCAGAATTCACCCACAATTCTCATATTCATTCTATGTTAAAGTATTCTCTGTTCTTTCTTCTTATGGGATAGCATCCTCATTCTCAACCTGCTATCCCTACTTCATCTTCTCTTCCTTCAATCTCTGAAAGATTAGTTCTTATACAGAATATTTGAAAAGAACTAGCAGTGGTGCAAACTATCACCCATTGGACATGAGCTCCACATACAACTCATCCTTCTTATCCACTCCACAACTAAGTTTGGTAAGATGTGACCCACCTCTCCTCTGCCTTCCCTTCTATGAAGTTAGCCCCAAAATGATATGGACCTTTTACCATCATGGCTATCATCAATCCAGTAGCCTATTGCTTATCCCTTCCTTCCCATTGGAAGATACATTCTGTCTTCCACATGTCTCTTCTTCATCTGTATACTGAACCAGTGGCTTATGGACCTTATCATACACCATCACCTCCTGATATTATAGAAGGAGAAGAACATACAGAAGTTGAAAATATCCTCCAATCATGATATCACCAAGGTCACCTGCAATATCTTGTGCATTGGAAGGGATATCCCTTGATGGATGATGAGTGGCTCTCATACAAAGATCTGAAACATGCCTCAGAGATAGTTGCATCATTCCATTCTCATCACCCCCACTGCCCCCAAACCATTTACCATCTGACTTCCACCCTGTCTACTCCTTTAAAAGAGTAGAGAGGAGACTGTAATTCAATAACATCTTCTCCTTGTCTTATGTCCATTGTGATTGATATTCTCCTCATCCTCTACATCCTCCTTATTGTTTCCCTTTTTGCCTGGTATACTATACAACTATCCAACATCATTGACTCCACAAATTTCCTATAATCATGTCTTCCCCTCTCACTGATCTCCCCACTCATTCCATCTCTCCCACAATTCCCCTATCTCCCTTCCACTGTTCTCCTACTCCTGATCCCTGTTATGAGGCACTTGCTTTGGCACCTTGTAATGGTTGTCTTTTTTTCTTTTTTCTTTTTCATCTACTTACTATAAGTGTAGTATTAACTACAGCAGTGAGCTTAGCTCCTACTTATAGTAAGGACTCAGTTTCTTTCCTCTTTTATAGTACTTAAGCATTTACATACTTAAGCATGAGCATAGCTCCAAGTACTATAAAAGACTTATCTGTTTCTTTTATCTTTATTTATTTATTATAACATTTACTTGCTAAGGACTATCACTATACAATTAGCAAGGACTCACCTCATTTCATCTTTGTTTATCTTTGTTTACCTCTAGTTCATTTTGTGCTTGTGGCTGAGCCACTTACTTATTCATGGATGCATCTCAGGTCATGTGACATCATTGATTGCTGCACAATCATTGTTGATCCATGAACCTTATTTACTTGTACTATCTTTAGGACTCTAGTTTTGTATAAATAGTTGAAAGACTGGTGGTCTTAAACCCCAGTCTTGTCAACTTCACAATCTAAGGATTCCCCTATACTGTGCTTGATCTAAGCTCACTACAAACTCACTTCATTCTAAGAACTAAGTCTAAGATCTTTAAGTCACTCTAAGTGTCGCTAAGACATCCTAAACTCATCACCCTGGATCCTCATTTAGTCATTGGTGGCATAATCCTCATCACTATCTCATTGATCCCTCTCTTCATCATCATCAGGAACAGTTATTACACTTATCAATTGTGTATCAATTACCTTGTTACCAGGGGTATTATTGTTTCAGACCTTCCCTAAGACCATCCAATAGGCCACTCTTAGCAATCCCTTTGCTGACTTACCTGTACACATTGCACAAATGCTTCATAACCAATCCCCTATTTACCCTGAATCAGCTCAAGACTCCCCTATCCATCACCATCCTTATTCTCACAGTTTGTCCATGAATTCCTTACTATACATCAAAGTACCATTGTCTCCTCTTATCATCACTCCTCCCCCAGCCCTACCCACTCATGATCATCATATTCATCAACATGTCAATCTGGCACAACAATATCATACCACATCTCACACTCTCAATGCCCTGAACTTATACAATATTGATATCATCCAGACCATCACTACTCATCTTGTCTTACAACATCCCCTCACTCCAAACTTCTGTGATGAATGTTTCAATTGTTGCCCCCGTTGTCACTCAGATTTTCCATGACCTCCCTGCCAATTACTTCTTTGACACCCTTACTCTCTTTCACACCTCCCCAGACCCTACAGTACCAGCCCTTGACATTGACCTTGGAGAAAATCCGATTTGATTCACAGGACAATATGAGTATCCAATGGCACAGCCCACACCAGCCAATCACCTAGACCCTATCCACCACACCTACATCACTGATGAATTTGCACATATTATGATGACCTTCCCCACTAACATCCATCTCAATTGTGCAGCCTGGCTACTTAATGATGCTGGAATTGTTAGAATGCACAATTGTGTCAGAACGTACTTATTTTTCCTTTCATTATATGATTTCTTTCATCCTTATTGCTCAAGATCTACTAGAGATATCTTATCTCATCTTATCCGATCATCAGTAGATCTTATCGTGATTATCTATGACACATATTCATTTAGTCATCAGACTGCTTACTATACACTTATGACTACATTTCCCACAGACGCTTACTGATGCAGTGCAATGCTGTGCATCTTAGTTACATACACCTACCCTACAGTGACAGCACATGGCCTGTGTGCTGATCCCTGTAGTATATAAAGAGTCTCTTGTAGTAGATAGTTCTTTAGCTTTATACATCTGAGATATCCACTATACAGTGTGACTCTTCTTAAGGTGTATTGTCTCCATCCCTCACCAATCCCCCTTCTTTTCAGTTGTGACCTCGCTGCCTTAGCATGCACCTCACAGATTGCCAAAATAGTGACTTGGCTTGGGTTTGAACCAAGGACCTCCCTTACTCCAAATGGGTGCTCTAACCACTGAGCTACCAGGCCTTGTCTAAGTGAAGTGCTATTAGCACAATGTGGAGCTGTCATGACTACTGTAGAGTTGTAACTCTGCTATGAAAGTATTGTAGCTCTGTTAGAAAGTGTAGTAGCACATGTATAGGGTCAGGCATTTGACCTCAACTCCAACACCCCCACTAAGGGCAATGCCCATTAGACCCCTAGCCCAATCTAGGGGTAGCCACACTATTCTAGCAGCACACCAGGGCCCACAACCTGTTAAAATCCAGGCAACAAGGCAAACAATAGATTGAACATTGTTGTGTAGAGATAGGCTTGTAAGCCCAGGGGGAGATAGATGAGCCAAGAGGACCACAGTCAGAGGCCTAGAAAGTTAGAGAGATAGCTAAAGAGATGGCTAGAGAGATGGCCAGAGAGATAGCTAAAGAGATAGCCAGAGAGATGGCTGTAAGATAGAGAAGATGTGTACCAGAGGGTAGAGGGTACACAGAAGAAAGAGAGAGCTGCATAGAGCAGGTATGTCAGAAGAGAGCTCAGAGAGCAGAAGAGATACTCACCTCAGCACATGCAGAAGTGCTGAGGTGAGACAAAGACAAAGTAAAGAAGATATAGTAAGAGCAAGATAGAGTTTAAGAGGAGCTCAAACCATAAAGAGAGAAGAAATACCAATAAGATGAGATATACTTAATAAGTAAACAGTGTGATCAGCATCATAAGGTAATGAAAAAATCAACAGGAATATCAGCAGACATCAATCATTATCAGGGTTGGTATCATTGTGTAGGGGCTTTGGAAGCATTCCAGACCCATATCACACATCTTTTATCTCAAGAGTGTTGGGGTCTAGGTGAGATATCTAATCACCTTCTTAATGCTGATGTGGAAAATAGGCTGCATCCTCACATGTCACACAGATATATTGCTCAGCTTCCTAGCCCTCCACCCCTACCCATACCTGCTCCATTACCCCCAGTAGGAGATGTCACTAATAGGTTGCATGGAGGAACAGCAGGATGACACCAACAATGACAAAGGGGTCCACTCATATGTTGGAACTGTCACAAAATTGGTCATAAATGGGTTAATTGTATGGAACCTCATCATCTCTGACCCTTGACATCTACAGTATCAAGGTTGTACCCATGCAACAAGATGCATCTCTGTTGTCCTGAATGTCATAAGTGGAATGATGAACATCTCATAATGTGCACTTGAGGTCAGGAACAGCAGCCTGTTGATCTTGCAGAAGAAGGTCATGGAGATGATGGGTATTATGGAAATGATGCAGACACTTATGAGTAAGAGGAGGGCTTTTGAGGCAAAAACAGATAATGGAGGGGTATTGTCAGGATTCAGATACATGGACCAATACTCATTTTTTTCTTTCACTTTCTCTTCTGTTCCACTCCACTTGCACACTGCAATGGAGCCACAAAGGGGCTGTAACCCCCCTTACTATATGATCTTCTCTGTTTCATCAGTCATCCACAGCATATGCAAATACTATAAAGAATATGCACTGTACAATAGCAGAGGTCATCTTGATCTCCTTTGTTATTCCTGTTCTTTGGTTATATCTTAAAATCACAGCTTGTTGCTTTTGTGCTTATCTCAGAGGTCCCTGTAAACCTTATTGATAGGTGTTTGACTGCTTATGCACATTAAACCCTAACAGTGGGTGACTTCCTGTGAGCATCTAGATGTGCTAGATGGACTCTAGATCCAAGTCTTCAAGTCCCACCCATGAACTTTCAAATTATAGAATTCCCTTTTAAATCATATAAGACATATCAACTCTATATCAATAACAATAGAATTCTAGATTGTTAGACTGCCCCATGGATGACAATAGCCATGGCTTGCTGCAATCTCTGGCCAATGATGACAATCTCCATGAAGAGGAGCTGTTCAACATGGCAGCCATGGCCACTTCCCTCCTTACAGGGACCTTGTTGAGACAGCAAGAAAAGGCCAAATGCCACCATCTCTATCATTTATACCTCCTGCACCAAAATCTCATGCCCAACCCACATCATGACACACCATGGCAGCATTTGCATACCAGCAAGAGCAAACAGGCCTTCATTACCACAATGGGTATTGATGTTGAAACCTTTGAATGTATCCTTGACTGTGGGTTCTCAGCTGCTTGGCATTCACTACCTATCCCTCACTCCAATGTCTCCCAATCAGGTCACCCATGCCTCATATGACACTCACTTGATATGGCAGGTGCACTAGGCCTCATACTTCACTATCTGAATTCAACCATGCATGAGATCTCACTCCAACAAATCTTTGCTCTCATTCCTACCAGTGTCTCACACTATTTGCCATTCACCCTCAAAATTCTGTTGTATACACTTTGACAAATGCAGGATGCACAAATCTCTTGGCCTACAGAGAGGTATATGGAGCAGTTCTTGAAATGGATATGCAAGCATTACCCAAGGCTCTGGGGTGCATTTGGATTTATTGATGGACTCAAGCTGCCAATTCAGGAATCCTCCAGCCCAGAAATCAAGAATGCAACCTATAATGGGTGGCTCCATGATCACTTTATCAGCTGTATCTTGGTCTTTGGGCCAGATGGTGAGTTATATTTCTAATATATTCCCCTACATCACTTTAATCATCCCAATCCTACACTAGGTACTGTCATAGCATGCAGGCTGAATGCCCCAGGAAGCTGGCATGACTCAAAGGTTGCCCAGCATATTTATGACAAGCTACAAGAGTGGACACCAGCAGGATTTTACCTTGTTGCAGATACAGCTTTCCCATGGGGTGCAGGAGATGTTGCAGATCACATCTGCACACCTGTCAAAAGTGGGCATGTCTTTCAAGAAACAGCAGAGGACATGGAGGAGAGGCTTGCTTTTGACCATGAGTTAGTGTCATATTGTCAGGCTGCCAAATGGGGAATGTGAACCATCCAAGGCTTGTTTGGATGTTTGTGGCTCCCCCTTGATATCAATGATGTGGCAGGTAGATCAAACCTGCTGGAAGTTTGCATACGGCTCAGTAATTTATGTGCTTGGTGGGTAGGTATTAGCCAAATCAGGAATACATTTATCCCTATATGGAAGGATGGAGAACAAGAGCAGGTATGGGATAAGTTCAAGGGGATGCTTTTGGGGGAACTTCAAAGAAAAGACCATGTATCTAGGTTTCATATCACTGTGGATGAAATATAACATTGTAGTAGACTCAGGTGAAATATGAAACAAAGAGTTCAACTGTGGTATGGGAATGTGAGCATGTGCACATGCTGGAGGACTTCAGCCTTGGTGCACAGATGTGCGGGGGGACCTCAGCCTTGGTGCATGCACATGTGGGAGGACTTCAGCCTTGGTGCATGCATGTGTGGTGGGAGACACAGCTAGGTAGGCCCCTGAACACAGCAGGGCAAGGGTGTGTAGGATGGTGGGGGCCTTGGCAGTGACGGGCATGCCATGGCACTGCTTGGGGGTAGTGACAGCACCAAGGGCATTAGCCTGGGAGGGGCACACACCAGGCTGGTCCAGGTTCTGCACAAGCTGGGAGGAGGACATTGTGGCAGGGGAGGCATGTAGTAGGCCCCAGCTCATGTGCCCTGGCATGGCAAGGGTGGCATTACTGGGGGGCTTGGGGCATGCCTGCACAATGAGGGTGATGTAAAGGCCAAATAGGGTTGTTGATGCTAGGTGATCCAATGTGGTGGAAAAGGTAGGGAGCTTTTATATTGGAGCTCAGAGAACCAAATACAAATGGTATGGGTAGAACAAGATCAGACAAGAAGTGAAACATGAGGAACATACAGAGATGGGTAAGGTCTTTTATACAGAAAGACAAGGCTATGATTAGCCTGATGATACAGCAGCACAATCATGTTGAATGAGTGTGTGTGTAAATGTGAGTCACTATGAGTTAGATAGAGTCAGTTCAAGTCATACAGCATAATAGTGAGACAAGAATAGAGAGCTCAAGTCATGGCAAGAAGATAACAAACTGATGGTACATAAACTTAATCTTCTGTGATGGTATTGCTGTTGTTAGGCAAACTGGCTGTGTTGGGGCTAGTAGATGATGGTGAGACCCCAATTGAGACATGTGCTTCTCTGAGGTGCTGGGGGTGATGGGGTGTCACAGCGACATAAATGCAACTGGTGTTACGAGGCACTTGCTTTGGCACCTCGTAACGTTTCTTTTTTTTCTTTTTTATTTTAGTACTTACTAGTAAAGAGTAGTAGTATTACTACAAGTGTGAGCTTAGCTCCACTTTACTTAGTAAGGACTTATCCTTTCTTTTCTCTTTTATAGTACTTAAGTATTTACATACTTAAGTGTGAGCATAGCTCCAGGTACTATATTAGACTTATCTTTTTCTCTCTATCCCTCTTTATTTATTATAACATTTACTTGCTAAGGACTATTACTATACAATTAGCAAGGACTTTCTTTTCTCGTTCTTATTTACCTTTGTTTTTCTCATGTTCATTTCGCGTTTGTGGCTGAGCCACTTATATCACATGAACAGTTACTTACTGCGCCTTACTGCGCTTTATCGTTTACTTACTGCGCTTTACTGCGTAACTGTACTATAGTTAGATCACTAGTCTGGTATAAATAGTTGACAAACTGGCGGTCTTAAACCCCAGTCTTGTCAACTTCGCAATCTAGGGATTCTCCTTACACTGCGCTTGATCTAAGCTTCTTACAATTCACTTCATCCTCTCATAACTAAGTCTAAGAACTCTAAGTCACTAAACGTTACTAAAGACATCTTACACCTGTCAATCTGGATCCTTGAATCGTTATTGGTGGAATCATCCTCATAACCATATTGTTAATCCCATTCTTCATCGTCATCCAGAACCTCTATTACGTCCATCAAAACAATATCCAAACTCTGGTTACCAGGAGTAACATTATAGACCTTCCCTAAGACCGTCCAATAGGCCGCTCTTAGCAACTGGTGCTGGTGCCACTTGGACCTGCTATTAAGGGATCTTCAACATTGGCATGCTCCACTGGCTTGCACACAGTATGGATAGTGCTAGTATGGCATTGACAGTAAGGTGAGTCACTACAATAACTGGAATTACACACGTTGGGTTTAAATGACATCGTCATTTTGAATCTTTGGGACTTGGTGGACTGCAACTTTGACTGCAACCTTGACATAACTGTGGATGTGATGACCCCTGGGCCAGGCCAAGGTGACCTGCATACTGTGCCATCAGGTCTTTAACATGAAGCTTGTTCTGCAATCAGTCAACCTCCCATTTGACAACATGCTTTTCACTTTGAAGTTGAGCAATTTCAGTGTGGAGTCAATCAATGATAACATCATGGTCCCATAGTTGTTGATTCAGTGATTGGACCTGCTGCATGGTGAGTTGCATAGCCATGCAATCATTGTCCCACTGAGTGATGTGTTCTGGATTGAACACAGTGGCAATATTCACCATGAGATCACTTGTTTTTTGTTGGGATGATCTCTGGCTTGCAGTATGACTACCTGTCAGGACGCATTTATTTTTCTTTTCATTTTACGAATTCTTTCATCCTTATCACTCAAGATCTACATAAGATATCTTATCAGATCATGTAGATCTTATTGCGATTATATATGACTCATTCACATTTTGTCATCGGCACGATTACTATACATAGATAACACATATTCCCACAGTCGCTTACAGAGCTTCCCACAGATGCTGCACATCCTTACTGATGCTGTGCAAGTTGCTTATTGATTGTTCACAGGAATGCTGCGCATTCCTTTATGATACGCCTGCCCTACAGTACATACATGGTCTGTGCGCAGGATCTCTTTAGTATATATAGTTCAGCTGTATCGTAGTTACTCTTCAGCTGAATACATCTGGGATATCCATTTGCACAAGCGTGATCTCATCCCTTTGTTAGCTCTTTCCTTTTCTTATACATTGTGTGACCTTGCTGGCAAACGTCGGCCTCACACTACCCACCAGCTTGATATTGTTGTTACCCTCTTGTTTAGTGGGTGCCAAGGTCTTTGATGCTGTACATGAGGTGACAAATGTTTTGGTTGATGGTGATAACGCAGGGTTGGGCAGGCTGAGAAAAGGACAGTGAGGAGGATATATATCATTGGGACATAGTAGGTGGTGGTGCAAGCAATTGTGCAGAGACGTAGGACGTGGTAGAACATTGTAGGGTAATACTCTCTAGTAACAGAACGTTGGGGGTATTGTAGATATAGTGCGCGCTGCACTGACTTCAGGCGGCGCTGTAATGTGGGGTTGTATGTGGGGTTGTAGCATGCGCTACACAAACGTGGGGTAAGTAAGTCTAGAGCGGTCTAGAGCGCTCCATGACGATGTGGTTGTGGGAAGTGGGTAAGTGGATAAGTGGAACGTATGTCAGTAAGACATAAAGAGAACGTGTAAGTAATAATTGTAGCGTAGCTGAACAAATACCGTGAATATTCCAACAGATGGTGTGTGAGATTGTGAGTTTTGTCTGTCCTGTTCCCCCTTGGAGCTGACAAACAGGATACCATCTTGATCTCCTGCCCTGCTACTGGCAATATCCATTGCCAACTCATCATCATCATCATCATCATCATCATCATCATCATCATCATCATCATCATCATCATCATCATCATCATCATCAACATCCTGTACTTCCACCTTCTCATTTATCAACTTGTTGATATCTTTTGCCCAAGCCACCTCCTCTGGGATTGCAGCATCACCAGTTGGCTTCTTCTCATTTGCAAGCTGATCTCCAAAGTGTCAGACTCCTATCACTGACCTTATTCCCTGCTGTTATTATTTCTTTTCTTTTACTTTCTTTTATGTTTTACTTTTGATATGATTAGACTAGATCATCTTATCTTTCCATCTTATCTGATCTACATCTAATCCTTATCACTTACTGTCTTTACTACCTCATGGTGGTGGTTCTTACAGATGCTGTGCATCTGTCAGCAGTACTCACACACTTGCTGCACTTCTAGTTACTGTAGACCTGCCCTTAGGTACTGCACCTGGTCTGTGCACAATCCATAGTACTATAAGTAGTGAGGTAGCTAGATGAATAGACTCCAGCTTGTTACAGCTGGTTCCACACCTTCTTTATTGGCTAAGACCTCTCACCCCTTGGCTTTGATCCAAGGCAGCTCCCATTAAGTCCTCTTAAGGAGGCAGGGATAAGTTGGGTATGTGGCATTCACTATGATGTCCGTCATAGGTTTGTTGGTCCTGACACAAAGGTAAGAAATCATTTCCATTGGAGGTACATCATGTCATACCCACTTTATTGAACTTCTGATGAAGATTATTTGATGATCTCTCATTCTGGCTGGCCCCCTCTGCATATTGGCTATACTCCTTCTCAACAAGCTCCCAGGCCTGGTTGCCTGTTGGTAAAATGCCTTGTATTGTTCATAGTAACTCCATGATGTCATCCTTGCTGAAATTTTGTGCTCCTTTCTGTTGGCCAGTGTTTCAGTGAGTGGAGCCTCAACTACTAGAGTCAACCTTTGGCTGTGTGGTAACATCCCTTGATATTACCACTTTGGATGATTGTGCAGCTGGCCCAGCTTTTGGGTGCTAAGAGCG
Organism: Albatrellus ellisii; assembly: GCA_003314395.1. Classification (NCBI taxonomy): domain Eukaryota; kingdom Fungi; phylum Basidiomycota; class Agaricomycetes; order Russulales; family Albatrellaceae; genus Albatrellus; species Albatrellus ellisii. The sequence goes on from QLPN01000898.1 coordinate 69,644, forward strand.
GCCTATTGGGCAGTCTTAGGGAAGGTCTAAAATGTTACTCCTGGTAACCAAGGTTTGGATATTGGCTTGATGAACGTAATAGAGGTTCCGAATGACGATGAAGAGTGGGATTA
>QLPN01000906.1:0-14772 GCA_003314395.1 Albatrellus ellisii
GGGAGGGAGTAAGTACTCGACTAACTATCAATGTCCCTATAGAAGCCTTTAAGTACAGGCGGAGCGGTGCACAGACTGGGCTTATGTAAAGAAAGTGTGGGACGCGGGTGCTGGGGCAAAGAGCAAGAAACCCCGTGCTAACAAAGAGTAGTACCATGTATTACAGTTGTGAGCTTAGCTCCACTTTACATGGTAAGGACTCATCAGTTTCCTTATAGTACTTTAGTACTTATATACTAGAGTGTGAGCTTAGCTCCATGTACTATAAGGCATCTCAATTTCTCCTTTTATCTTTATTTATTGATTTACATTTACTTGCTAAGGACTATCATTATACATTTAGAAAGGACTCACCTTTTTCATTGTTGTTTGTCTTTGTTTATTTCTTGTTCACTTCACACTTGTGGCTACATTTACTTAGTTCACTATGGACATGTTGATATGTGCTGCAGGCATGTGTGAGAGGAATCTACAATTATGACCACAACAGATGCTGAAGGGTGTGAGCTGTAAGATCCCCTAGACACCAAGGGAAAGAGAGTTAGTAGTTTAGGGTGAGTAATGGGTAATGTGACAATGTGACGTGACTGGGTGACAGTGAGGAAATGTGACAGAAATGCAACACTGTAAACATGACAATGGGAATAATAGAGAACACAACACAACACAATGGAGAATGCAATGCAATAATAAATGTGACCTATGAGGTATGTGCACTTTCTTGACTGTGAGACATGTGGAGGGAGGAGTGGAACACACTTTTTCACAATCTGACTTGGACAGGAGAGGTGAGACAAATCACAGGCAGGGAAATCTATTCATCCCTGATGGATGACAAGCCATCTAAATACAAGTCTAGCCCCAAGACTGGAGCACAACAAAATGAAACAGAAAATTTACAGTGCAGGGTCAATCATAGGGATGATTGGAAATGAGGTGGAGTCTGGATGCAACAAATAAAGTATCATACTATAATTAATGAGCAAAAAAGGAAATGCACCAATTGCACCAAATGCTTGTTGATTTTTGGCTATCTTAGGCTGCTGGACTTACCCTTATGCACTCTTATACTTATCTCTTTCTTTATCATACCTTATTGGTATTTCTTTCCTCTTTACAGTTCAGGCTCCTCTCTAACTCTATTCTTCCCTTACTATATCTTCTTTACCTCATCATCTTCTCACCTCAGCACTTCTGCATGTGCTGAGGTGAGTATCTCTTCTGCTCTCTGAGTTCTCTTCTGACATACCTGCTCTATGCAGCTCTCTCTTTCTTCTGTGTACCCTCTACCCTCTGGTTCACATCTTCTCTATCTTACAGTCATGTATGACATCTGGACAATGATCCTCTTCTAGCTTCATCTTGGCCTACAAGGCTATCTCTGCCTCAAAACAATCTGTTCACCATTTATGATATTGCCCATCTTTCAACAATGCTGACTTCACAACTCATGACTCCATGGTTACTTTTGGTGGGCCTGGACCATGTCTTGGCCTATATGTCCTATCAGTCCTGCTCCTCATTGGCCAAACCCAGTCCTATATTCTGGCACTGAAGCAAGTGCACAATTGATGCAACTGTAGATGATTATTGCATGTGGTACATTAATGTTGCTGTGTTTGCCTAATGTTGCTGATGGTCATTTTCCAGTGTTACATGCATGTGATGCTCATCAGCATCTTAGTCACATGATCTCATTGATTGCTGCACAATCATTGTTGATCTGTGAACTTTAACTACTTGTACTATTCTTAGGACTCCAGTTTTGTATAACTAGTTGAAAGACTGGTAGTCTTAAACCCCAGTCTTGTCAACTTCATAATCTAAGGATTCTCCTATACTGTGCTTGACCTATGCCTGTGTTCATCTCACTTCAAACCTAAAGAACTAAGTCTAAGATCTCTAAGTCACCCTGAGATATCCTAAACTCATCACTCTGGATCCTCATTTAGTTATTGGTGGTATCATCCTCATCACTATCTTGTTGATCCCTTTCTTCATTGTCATCAGGAACATTTACTATGCTTATCAAGAGCATAACAACTACCTTGTTACCAGGGGTATAATTATCACAAATGTTCCCTAAGACCATCCAATAGGCTGCTCTTAGCAGAAGGTGCATGTCCATGACAATTGTCACAACCCAGTCTGCCAGCCCCCACAGTGTGCTTGACATTCCCTGTGGGTCTGCACCTTTCCTCCCAGTTGTTTTTTTTTGCTCATCTACTACTTATCATGGACATTATACATGCCTATATTATGTCCTGTACTCTTATCTGTTGTTTCTCTTGGCTTCCTTACTCTACAGGACACTGTGCATACCTCATGTACATACTGACTATGTCCTTTCTGATCTTATCTTATCTCTCCTCTTCTGCCAGTCAGTTGCCTGTGCTGGTAGACTATCACATGGTTTCATGTATTTGACCCACATTGTTGTCAGAATGCTCTATTTTTCTACTATTTTTCCATTCTGTTTATATGCATATCATTCAAGATCAGATTATGAATCTACTGAGCTGACCTAATCCAGATTTTTCTATATCTTATCTTGGAAAGTGGTCTTATCCATTACATATTCATGATTGTTCACTGGTCTGCTTACTATTTACTTATGACTCATTCTCTCACAGATGCTGTGCACCTTTCTCACATCTACTACATTTCTCATTTTCATAAGCCTGCCCTAGTGTACTGTGCCTGGTCTGTGTGCGTGATCTTTTACTATATATACTGTACTCTCATATCATGTATTCTTTAGCTTAGTACATCTGAGATATCCACTACATAGCTATCAGGACCAGAGTCTGATATATCCCCATAGGAAGACTAGAGTGCACTCAACTTAGGATCACACCCAAGAAGAGAATATTCCAGCCATATTGAGCTGGGTCTATTTGCTGTAAGACCTGCAAGCAGGCTACTGATGATCTATGTTCCTTACTCATTTTACAGCCACACACCTGAACAATACAACAGTGTGTAGTACAATACTTACCTTACTAAATACCTATGTTCTACACAAACACTACCAAGGTGACAGAGCTCCAAAACAGAGTGATGTACATACTGGACTACAGTATTTAAGGAGTCTGGGGTGTGCCCCTCCTCTCCAGTTACTACAAGCTACCAGCTACTATGAGCAATCAGCTACCAGTTACTAGGAACTACAAGCTACAAGTCACCAGCAGTCACCAGCTATGAGAGCAACTACTATGCAGATACTACAATACACAGAGCCTGCTGCTACTCTGTTCAACACCATTCCAGTATCATCATCATCATCATCATCATCACCATCATCATCATCATCATCATCATCATTATTCTCATTACATGTTCTAGTCTAAGAGCCCACTGCTCTGGTCTTACATGTCTCACCTGTTCAACATCTATCTTTATACATGATGCCGAGCTTTCTCTGTCTCTTTTCTTCTTATCTATATCTTATCTATATGTCCATCTTCATCTACATCTTATCTTCATATTGTCATTCTTCTTTTGGCCATGTCTTTGTCTTTACATTTGTAGCTCCTCTCTAACTCTATTATATCTTTACTATACCCTCCTCTTCCCCCTGTCTTACCACCTCAGCTTTCTACTTAGTAGCTGAGGTGTGTATTGTCTACTCTATCCCTTCTTCCTTTTGACTTACCTACACCTTGGTCTAGCATCTTATCTCTGTGCCCTCATCATCTGGCACTTCATCTCTCTTCTGCTAGGTACAGTCCTTCTTCCTCTATCTCTGTCTCCCCAACATGTGGGGTTCTTTTGTCATGAACCTAGTGGTCCTTCTCCCTATAATCATCACAACCTGTTTCTTCCTGTGCTCACATCACCATCCTCTTGTTGAAATGGGCACAGGGATGCATATGGCAGGTAGACCATAGTCAGATGAGAAAAGGCTTGTAGCCACATCAACTTTGGAGGGAGGAGCCAAAGGACTAATGTCCAGAGGCAAGACATCTGAAAGGAGAGAGCTGAGGAGAGAGCAGAAAGAAGTGTACACAGAAAGATAGTATGCAGAAAGATAGAGCAACTGTGCCAAACCAGGTAGTTGTCAGATAGATGAGGAGGAGTGCACAATGGGTCACATACCTCAGCCAGAGTAAAAATGCTGAGGTAGTATGGTGAAGGAGCAGAGAAGATATAGTAAAGATGACTCAAAATTGGAGAGGAGTCTGAATCATGTAGAACCAAGAGATGTCCCAAAAGGGAGAGGTAAGAGTCTAATGATGATAAATGAGTTGATGTGAAAATACTGGCTTAGACAGCATGTCCAGCATTGTTAAGTAGATGCAAATTTCAACACCTCTATCCTTGAACTCACATGGAAGCCCACAAGCCATCTGGACATTGCTGTATACTAGTCTACCTATATAGTACAGGACAATGTGCATGGACCAGGTGCAGTACATGAGGGTAGGTCTCAGTAAGTAGAGAGTGCAGTGATGATGTTATATTGATCAGTGCATTGGTTGCCTGAGGCAGGGCCACTCTACTCAAAGAGGACTGAAGGGAGACAGCAGGTACAAAGCTGGCAGAAGGCCCAGAAGGGCAAGGAGCAACATCAGGATTATGAAGTAAATGTAGACAAGGAGTGTTGGCAGATCCATGATGAGGGAGTGGATGTAGATGATTGACTGAAAATCAGAGTCCCTAATCTAACACCTATATATGTAAGAGGGCAGCACACAGACCATGCTGATATAATGAAGTGTGGGGCACAGGTACTGGAGTGAAGGGCAAGAACACATGTTAACATGCAGTAGGATAAGGGGATGTGGAGCATCCATGGGAACATCTCTAAGAATAGAGAAAGGACAGGTCTAGGCAGAGGATTAGTACAAGATAAGATGAAAGGGATCATATCTAATCAGATACCAAAGAGAAATATTAAAGAAATAAAATAAAATAAAATAAAATAAAAGCACCACTAAATATGTGTCTCACAATAGTGAGTTAGTCTTAGTTGTATGATCAATACACTCTATCTCTCCACTTTCCTCTTGTGCTCTTGTGTGACCTTGCTGCTTAGTGTTGGCCTCACAATTGTTCTTCTCCTTTGTTCTTTATGGTTGAAGCTCCACTTGAACTCTATCTCACTTTACTATATCTTCTTTCCTCTCCTACCCCTATACCTCAGCACTTTCTATATCTCTTACTTAGGCACCTTGTAATGGTTTTCTTTTTCTTTTTCTTTTTCTTTTATCTTACTTACTAGTAAAGCATAGTACTATCTACTACAGCTGTGAGCATAGCTCCACTTTACTTAGTAAGGACTCATCTTTCCCTTATAGTACTTTAGTATTTACATACTAGAGTGTGAGCTTAGCTCCAAGTACTATCAGGCATCTTTATCCTTTATCTTCTTTTATTTATTATAACATTTACTTGCTAAGGATAATTACTATACAAGTAGCAAGGACTCATCTTATCTCATCTTTGTTTATCTTTGTTTATCTCTCATTCTTATTGTGCTTGTGGCTACTTGTCAGGTTGCATTTGTGCCTTACTCTTATTCCTTTATTTTCCTTTTGTTCATTACATTCTTTTATTGTTTATCTGATGATCTGATAAGATAAGATCCTTTATCTGTACTTTTACACATCTTATCTTATCATCTTATATTTACTGTTGTTCCTTGTCTGGATGTGCCCATGCTGCCCATGACATCATTACTTACTGCAGGTATTGTCTTCACAGACCTGCCCTATAGTTACTGCACTGGTCCATGTGCTTATAGCTGTAGTATATAGGTTCTCTGTAGATAGCTGAATATACTCCAGTTTGTTATGGCTGGCAAATCCTCTTCTTTGGTTGATTCCTAAGTTGAGTGCACACTGGTCTACCTTATGGGATATGTAGGACTGCCATTGCTAAGAGTGGCCTATTGGATGGTCTTAGGGAAGGTCTGATACAATTATACCCCTGGTAACAAGGTAGTTGATACATGTTTGATAAGTGTAATAACCATTCCTGATGATGATGAAGAAAGGGATCAATGAGATAGTGATGAGGATGATGCTGCTGATGACTAAATGAGGATCCAGAGTGACAAGTTTAGGATGTCTTTAGTGACACTTAGAGTGACTTAGAGATCTTAGACTTAGTTCTTAGAGTGAAGTGAGTTTGTAGTGAGCTTAGATCAAGTGCAGTGTAGGAGAATCCCTAGATTGCAAAGTTGACAACACTGGGGTTTAAGACTGCCAGTCTTTCAACTACTTATACAAAACTGGAGATCTAAAGATAGTATATGTAGTTAGAGTTCATACAAGATCACATGACTAAGTGTACATGCAGGATATGGGAGACAATGGCAATCACAGTAAAGGTGTCAGGCTGCTATTATTTTCCCTATTTTTCTCTTCATTTTCCTCTATTTTCTTATATCTCTATCATCATAGATCTTACAATCACTCCTGATCTATCAAAGCAATTCCCATGGTCATACATCTCTTTTCTTTGTCTTTATTGGCCAATGATACATATGTTGTCCAATCTCCAATTGGCCCATTCTATATTTAGTTATGACTCATCCTTCTCACCTTTACTGTGCATGCTCACCAATCCTTCTCACACCTGCTGCAGAGTATCACCAATCACTCACACAGTTACTGTGGAGCCTCAGTCAGCACTTATGCATGTTGGATTCTGTTTTGTTTTTAATGCCACTGAGCAGTTCCTATCCCTCTATACCCTCTTATCTATATCCTATCTCATCTTATCTTTCCCATCTTCATCACCCCAATCTGCCCTTACGTCTATCTTATGTATTACCCAGCATTGGCCCACCCCCATCTTGTCTTGTCTTGTCTACATCTTGTTTACGTTGTCTGGCTCTACTCTTTCCCACGTCTACTTCTGGCCATGTTCTTTCCCTTACTACGTTAGACAGTTCCCTTTGTCTCAGTCTTTGGAGTGGAGCTACAACTCTATAGCTTCATCTCCATATCTACTTTTCCCCCATCATCTCGTCTTTCTCCCTAAGTCTTTCTGCACCATGGAAAGCATCTCCTCTCATCTCTGCACCCTCATGTCTGGCATCCTCTGTCTTCTCCCCCTGTCTTCATCTCTACTTCCCCTCATGCTGCAATCTATGTTGACTGTCTTCCTCATCCTCTTAGCCTGCTCATGCCTGTTTTCACAATGCATCCCCTCTATTATTAGATATGATGTCATTACTTTACTCTCTCATTCTCTGGCCCTATACTGTACTGCATGGTCTGTGCATNCTAGGGTACTATATATACATAGGACTCCTAGCAGTTTATTCTCCAGTTCTGATCAGATATCTGCTAGTCTAAGTGCAATTGTCCTTTTTGTTGTTTTAGCTTTTTCTTCAGTTGTTCAGCTTCGACATAGCATCAGCCTCACAATTGATCAGAACTCCCTCCTCCACCACACCTTTCCTCTTCCTCCCTTTCCTGCAGACAGGTGTTTTCACCTTCAATTCATCTGCAATCCCTTTTACACCATAGGATTCATTCACAAGCCCAAATGTGAACAAGTCTGTTTTGTCAGGATCATCAAGCCTACAGTGGACATCCATAGTGCAAGACCACCAACTCCTGACGTATCCCTGCTCTCCTTTGGAGAGGCTTACTGGGAGCTGCCTTGGATCTAGACCAAGGGATGAGAGGACTCAGCCATAGAAGAAGGGGATGAACCAGCTGTAACAAGCTGGAGTCTATTCATCTAGCTACATAACTACTTATAATACTGGAACGCACGCACAGACCAGGTGCAGTACATGAGGGCAGGTCTAGCAGTAACTAGAGTGCAGCAAGTGTGGGATCACAGCTTACAGATGCACAGCAGCTGTGGGAACTATCCCCAAGAAGACCATAATGACAGTAAGTAAGATATCTGACAGGATAAGATAAAAGAGATAAGATGAAGATCTTATCTAATCAGATTATCTAAAGAGAAACAATAAAAGAAAGAAATAATAATGGTAGGGAATAGAGTCAGTGATAGGAGTCTGACATGTTTCTACCAAGCTCTTTTCTTCCCTCACCCTCCTCTCCATTTCTGTCAACACTGCAAGTGGCAGAAACATGAGAGTGAGTGTATTTGTGACTTGTGGACTAAAGTATACATCCCTTGCTCACCCTCCTCCACTCTCCAAATCCTCATTGGCTGTTATAGTGTTCACCCCCTACACCTCCACCTCATGCCCANACATCCTCCACAGCATGCATGTGGTGGACACTTGGAGTCAAGCAATCAATACACAATCATGGATGTTCTGGGAGGAGCATTTTTGATCAGAGGATACCTGGGAATGGTTGGGATCTACTGACAGCTCAGGGACCACCCACCTCTTCTATACACCACCCTCATCCCCCTCACACTTGCTCTAGGACAGAGCACCTCTTAGATGAAGGTCTAAGTGTCAACTTTTACTCACTCCTTCCTGTCACCCACCCCTCCACCATCCATCTTCACCTTCACTGTCACCTTCTAGCTTGGCACACATGCATCATCATTCAGTGTCAAAGTGAACCTTTGACAAATTATGAAAGATTCCCCCTTTGGATCTTTCCTGACCCAAGATCAGAGTGTTGGAGAAATCAAGATAGGAGATACCACATTAAGTATCCTCCTACTCTTTTCAGAGATCTGTTGTATCAGTATTACAAGGATCCTTCCCTTGTCCCTCCTCCTGTTCTGCTAGAGTTAGGAGCTCATCCAGATTGCACATTTCATATCAACCCACATCATCACTTCACTTATTATATCACAGGGGGCCCCACAATGTCTACATATTAGTGTAGACATATTGTTTTTCAAGATTTTTGTGATTTTCTTGTTCATCTGCCTTATCATCTGCACATTTTATTGAAAATATAGTGCTTCTTTTGTATGACTGAGTGTGCAATTGACTTGACATTGCTCAACTACAGAAGCACCAGAACACTCATTGAAATCACCCAACAAATTATCAGACAAACTGTCACAAGACAACCAGTGGAATGCTTGGAGCTGGAGACAGCCATCTCCTCCACAACACAGAGAAGACAGTGAGGAGCCAGAATCACACTTGAGGAATCAATTTGTGAGCTTAGCAGATCAAGAACCATCAACCTCATGCCACTTAGACTCAGAAATAGAGGGTCTTGGTACAGCCTTAGCAGCAACTCTACAACCTCTGTCTGCAGCATCTGCTCCTATGGATCAAGAGCAAGAACAACTGAGTTTTGGGGAGATGATGAGGATAATACAGAATCAGCAGAAGCTACTAGCTTCACAACAAGAAGTGATGATGAACTTGCTGAGTCATCTAACAGAAGAAGGAGGTTCCTCTTCTGGGCAAGGAATAGGCCTCCCACCCTGGGTCCACCTCCCCAAGGTTCACATTGCAGAACCAACTCCTTTTGATGGAGACAAAAAGAAGTTCCGATCATATTTGGATCAAATATATCTCACTTATGTGCTCACCCAGAGTATCAAGATGATGACAAGGTGACAGTTATACTGTCTTACATCAAAGGAGGATATGCAGAAGAACAGAAAAAAGAGGTTTTACAAGAAATCAAAGCACATAGAATGGAACCAGAACAACATGGAAAGCCATTCAAAGACTTTGATGAACTCCTTACAATGATGAAGATAACCTTCAGAGATCATAATGAGGAACAAATGGCACAGCAGAAGTTGACCACCATATCACAGGGAAATCATTATATAGAAGAATACATCACTGAATTTCTTCTCCACAAAACAGCATCTGGATATAACAATGGGGCATTATGCACATTGTTCAAAAAGGGGATGAATCGTCCTCTTCTCCAGTCATGCTATGTCAAGACTCCTCTCCCCAATGATTTAGAAGGATGGGTCAGAAGAGCTAGGGTCAGGGCATATGCATATCAAGATATGCAAAACTTCAAAACAACATGGGGGTGAAGACAGATGCAGGGGCAACAGCAATATGGAAGACCACAAGGGCAACCACAAAATTTCACCCCTCAACAATTCACTTCTACAGCCACACCTGCTGGAGAACCCATGGACATTGATAGGGCTAGAGGACCATGCCCTAGACTCTGTTTCAATTGCAGAAAGGAAGGACATTTTGCCAGAGAATGTCCAGAACCAAGGTGCCCTCAAGGGCAACAAAGAAGGGGGAATGTGAGGACCCTTCAGGAGACGCATGCACTGAATGAGGCAGACTGCTTGGCTGAGATGCAGAAGGAGTTCCAGGCATGTGGTCTCAGACTAAATGATCCAAGTGGCTCAAAGAGTGGAGCACAGCAGTTGGGTTTTGGGTTAGATAGGAACTGAGCATGAGTTCACCATCCTATAATAGGTTTTCTATGCTTCAGACTGATGATACAGATGTTGATTGTCTCAATGCTTGTACCCAAATTTATTTAACATGCATTGTTCCATCTTGCTCTCAGTCTGAAGTGAAGCCTCAAGTGCAACAAGTTATTCCTCTTGTGGAGAAAAAGGAATATATTTGAAGAGCAATATTCAATGTCACCAGTTTCCCTGAAATGAAACTCAAAATCAAAACAGTGGATACTGGAGCTATTTTGGAAGTTGATGCTCTTCTCAATTCAGGTGCTACAGGGTTGTATGTCAACAAAGAACTTGTCAAGAAAAACAACTTAAACACAAAAAAACTGGCCAAACCTATCCCTGTTTATAATGTTGATGGATCACTCAATCAAGGAGGATCTATTGAAGAGATGATCAATTTCATCATGACTATCAATGGCCATACTGAATGATCTACTTTTGCAGTCTGCAACCTGGGCAAGAAAAATGTTCTTGTTGGTGAATCATGGTTGAAAATCCATAACCCTGAAATCAATTGGTTACAGGGAAAAATACATTTCACCAGATGTCCCTGCAGATGTGAAGTACATCTCAAAGCCAACAGGCAGGTCTGGAAGTCAAACAAGAAATTAATGAAGCAGCAGAATCAGACTATACATCAAGAAGCCAAAGAATGGATCACAGCTGAAGAAGGAGATCAGATATTGATGGTTATGGTAGATCAAAAGGAAATGGAGGCATCCATTCAAAACATTAGCCAAGATCTTGCCATTGAAGTGGAAAGAAAGAAGTTGAAGAAAAATTTCAAAGACATAGTACCCAAAGCATATCACCATTTCAAAAGGGTATTTGACAAGGAAGCTTTCAATTCTCTTCCTCCAAGATGTCCTTGGGATCATGCAATTGAACTTAAACCAGGTGCCAAACCACATGCTGGTAAAGTCTACAATCTTTCCTTGGATGAGCAGAAGCAATTGGAGTTATTCACTGAAGAAAATCTCAAGAGTGGTCATATTTGCCCTTTGAAATCTCCTATGGCATCACCCTTCTTCTTTATCAAAAAGAAATCTGGAGATCTTCATCCAGTTCAAGACTATCGAAAGCTCAATGATATGATGATCAAAAACAGCTATCCCCTCCCTCTTATTTCAGAATTGATTTTTGATCGTCTTCATGGAGCACAATACTTCACCAAGATGGATGTTCAATGGGGCTACAACAATGTCAGGATAAAAGATGGTGATGAATGGAAAGCTGCCTTTGTCACTAACAAAGGTTTATTTGAACCTCTTGTCATGTTCTTTGGTCTTTGCAATAGCCTGGCCACTTTCCAAATGATGATGAACCATTTGTTCAGAGGTCTCATCTCACAAGGAGTTGTAGTGGTTTATATGGATGACATCTTGATTTTCACAGCAACATTAGAAGAACATTGCAAGGTCACACAGGAAGTCCTTCAGATACTTGCAGATAACAAACTTTATCTCAAACCAGAGAAATGTGAGTTTGAACAAACATCTATTGACTTCCTTGGCCTGAAGATTTCCTTTGACAAGATTGCTATGGATCCAGTCAAGGTACAGGGTATCAAAGATTGGCCAATTCCACAGAACCTTCATGATGTTCACTCATTTTTGGGTTTCTGCAACTTTTATCATCATTTTATTCTTGGGTTCTCTAATATCACTAAACCCTTGAATAAACTTATGCAGAAAGACATCAAGTGGCATTGGGGTGATGAACAGCAGTTGGCTTTCACTCATTTACAGGATGCTGTGTGTTCTGAACCAATTTTAGTTTTTCCAGATGAGCAGTATCCATTCAGAGTCAAAGTGGATAGTTCTGGTTATGCTACTGGTGCAGTTCTTTCACAGCTTTGTCAGGACAACAAGTGGCACCCTGTTGCTTACCTCAGTAAGGGTTTGTCTCCTGCTGAGCATAACTACGACATATACAACAAGGAGATGTTGGCTGTCATCTGTGCTCTGGAAGCATGGTGTCATTACCTCAAAGGTTCCATTCACCCTGTTCAAGTCATCACTGACCACAAGAACCTGGAATACTTCATGATGGCCCAGAAGCTCAATCATCATCAAGCTTGTTGGTCTCTTTATTTGTCTCGCTTCCAGATAGATATGGTCCACAAACCCAGTGTGACCAATGTTCACCCTGATCTCCTCTCAAGATGTTTGGACCATAAGAAGGGGGTAGAAGATGACAACAAGAACATCATCTTGCTCAAGCCAGAGTTTTTCAAACACAAAATTTCCCTTGCAGCACTCAGCCCTCCTATCTTAAAAAGAATCATGGATGCACAAAAGGAAGACCACAACTATATCTTTGGGACAAGTTGGATGCAGACTTGAGGAAAACTGCAATGTTCACAAGATGGAGTGAAGATGAAAAGAAAACACTCTTCTATGATGGGAAACTCTATGTCCCAGAAACAATGTACACCAAGCTGATGAAAACCTGTCATGATTCTCCACTCACAGGACATCCAGGCTACAAGAAAACATTGGAAATGGTTCGACAACATTTTTGGTTCCCCAATATGGCATCATATGTTGAGAAATATGTCAAAGGATGTGACTTATGCCAAAGGACAAAAATTTTCCCCACAAAACCTTAAGGAGAGTTAACTCCAAATGAAATTCCTTCACATCCATGGCAGATCATATCCACAGATCTCATCATCAAGTTGCCTGAAAGCCAAGGCAATGATTCCATCCTTATGGTTGTGGATTGTTTCACAAAAATGATTCATGCTATCCCAACAATGGAGACAATAACAGCAGAAGGAGTAGCACATCTTATGAGAGATCATGTTTGGAAACATCATGGTCTCCCAGAGAAGGTATTATCAGACAGAGGACCTCAATTTGTGTCACAAGTCATGTGCAAATTGAATTGTTTATTGGGGATTCAAACAGCTATGTCTACAGTTTATCATCCTCAAACAGATGGACAAACAGAGTGGATAAACCAAGAAATTGAACAATATTTCCACCTCTTCATTAATCATCAACAGAACAATTGGACAAACTGGTTGCCTATGGCCAAATTCATGTACAACAATCATGTTCATTCAGCAACAAAATATTCACCATTTATGTTGAACTATGGACAAGATCCAAGAATGGGCCATGAACCTCATACATCTACAAGAATTGATTCAGTGGATAGGTTTGTAGCAGGGCTCAAATATATCAGAGAAGAAGCAGAGGTGTCGTTGAAGAAGGCAGCAGATGATATGAAGAAGTTCTATGATGAACATCAAAGCAAAACTCCCATTTATGCCATTGGAGATAAAGTTTGGCTTGAAGCCACCAATATTGACACAGGTAGACCAATGAAGAAGTTGGATCACAAATGTCTTGGACCATATGAAGTACTTGAAGTACTTTCAAATAATGCATACTGTCTCAAGCTCCCAAAGACAATGAAGATTCATCCAGTTTTCCATGTTGTCAAACTTCATCCTTTTGTCAAAGACATCATTGTCAAATGAGAAATTCATCCACCCCCTCCTCCCATCATCAAGAACAGTGTTGAAGAATATGAAGTCAAAGAAATTCTCAATAGTCATCTTTCTCAAGGTAAAGTTCAATATCTGGTTAAATGGAAGGACTACCCCACAGAGGAAAATTCTTGGGAACCTGCTTCAGTATTGATGGAAGATGTTCCTGACATGCTCAAGAGGTACCACAAAGAACATCCTCAAGCAATACATTCAGTAGCCATTTATTCCCTTTACCAGATGGAATATTCACCTGAGATGATGGCTCAACCACACTATGCTCGATGGCTTCATGAAGAAACACCTATATCCACCCCACCAGTTCTAGATGAAGGATATGAGGAAGTTCCCTTTGGCATCATTGAAGATGAAGATGACTTTACAGATGAAGATGATGATGGAGTTATTACTCCCAAATCATATGAAGACTTGAAAGAATTACCCAAGTCTTCCTCCATCATTCCTCTTTCCCCATCACTCTTTGCTGGCATTCCTTTCAAGTCTATGGAAGGAGAAGAAGAAGATATTTGCCACACATGTTCATCTCCATTCTTTGCTCATCAAGACATCTCACCTTAAGAAGGGGGTATTTGTCAGGCTGCTATTATTTTCCCTATTTTTCTCTTCATTTTCCTCTATTTTCTTATATCTCTATCATCATAGATCTTACAATCACTCCTGATCTATCAAAGCAATTCCCATGGTCATACATTTCTTTTCTTCATCTTTATTGGCTGATGATGTGTATGTTGTCCAATCTCTGATCAGCCCATTCTATACTTAGTTATGACTTGTCCTTCTCACCTTTACTGTGCATGCTCACCAATCCTTCTCACACCTGCTGCAGAGTATCACCAATCACTCACACAGTTACTGTGGAGCCTCAGTCAGCACTTATGCATCCCCTCTATTATTAGGTATGATGTCATTACTTTACTCTCTCATTCTCCAGCCCTATACTG
>QLPN01000911.1:0-47671 GCA_003314395.1 Albatrellus ellisii
TTCGTCTCCTGAAGTTGTCACTTGAGGAGTAAAGAACGTTTCCACTTGAGGAAATTGTTCCTGAACATTGATGGGCATTCTTGGTTCTGGGGGTCCTGATGGAGTTCTTGTGCGAGATTCAGGCCTTGATCTTGGGATAAGGCTCTGTCGGTATTCGGGGATCGTGGGTAATGAAGATACTCGTTTGGGATATACTTCGATGTAATCGTAGTCCGATGGGTTCTTGGAATGCCAGCAAACGATAACTTAGTTTTCATCTGGGTCGTCGAAGGCTTCATAGATCCACTGGTTGTGTTTGTCGTAGAATGTAAACTCGTCTTCCTTATTGGTATATTGTTCGAGTGAGACGGGAACGTGGTTTCTGAGTAGTTGTCTATGTTGTTGACAGACGTCGGTATCTAGTGAGATTTCTTGGTGGATATTTGCCGAGAGAAGCGGTATGTTTGTGGTAATAGGATATCCATTATGGTATGCTGTCTGGGGTTCTTGATTGGTACGAGTGAAGTAAATGAGTTGGTTGTTGACGTAAAAGAGTTTATTGGTGCTGTCGTATTGGAGGTAATTGGGCCACAAGCGGTCGGTTACTTCTAGTGTGATAGCGTTGGCAGGGAGGAGTTGTTGATGATAATCTCCGTGGAGATTAGATGATGTGGAAGCCATAGTGAGGGTGCATGCTTCCTAGAAGCATGGTTGGTTGTTAGTGTTTGCACAGGCTAGGGCAGGTGATAAGCAGCATCATTATTGATATGATAAAAGTGAGCATGTCTGCAGCGATAAGTGGTGATGGACACAGCATGTGCCACACGTGGTAGAGGTAGGAGAAAGTCAGACTCATTGGTTAGACATCTGAGGCATAAGTGCAAACCTGCAGTGATAAGTGGTGATGGACACTGTTACGAGGCACTTGCTTTGGCACCTCGTAACATGTTTCTTTTTTTTCTTTTTTATCTTTTATCTTACTTACTAGTAAAGTGTAGTATTATTACTACAAGTGTGAGCTTAGCTCCACTTTACTTAGTAAGGACTTATCATTTTCTTTTCTCTTTTATAGTACTTAAGTATTTGCATACTTAAGTGTGAGCATAGCTCCAGGTACTATATGAGACTTATCTTTTCCTTTTTATCTTTCTTTATTTATTATAACATCTACTTGCTAAGGACTATTACTATACAATTAGCAAGGACTCCTTTTTCTTGCTCTTATTTACCTTTGTTTACCTCATGTTCACTTCGTGTTGGTGGCTGAGCCACTTATATCACATGGACATGTACTTACTGTGCATTATCATTTACTTACTGCGCGATACTGTGCAACTTTACTATACTTAGATCTCCAGTTTTGTATAAATAGTTGACAGACTGGCGGTCTTAAACCCCAGTCTTGTCAACTTCACAATCTAGGGATTCTCCTATACTGCGCTTGATCGAAACTCGCTCTAAAGCTCGCTTTCTCTCTAAGAACTAAATCTAAGATCTCCAAGTCATACTACAGCAAGCATCACTAAGACATCCTACATTTCGTCACTCTGGATCCTCGAATCATCATTGGTGGAATCATCCTCATCTCAATATCATTGATCCCAATCTTCATTGTCATCAGGAACTTCTATTACGTGTATCAAGCACATATTCAACCTCCAGTTACCAGGAGTATCAATATAGACCTTCCCTAAGACCATCCAATAGGCCGCTCTTAGCAGACACAGCATGTGCCACATGTGGTAGAGGTAGGAGAAAGCTGCAGGGTTTGAAGTGGCTAAGAGTGAGATAAGATGGGAGTAAGAAGTACTGACTCAGACTCATTGGTTAGATGTCTGAGGAGATGTGTGTAGGGAAGTCTGTCTTATATAGTGAGGGTGAAGTAGAGTGCTAAGAGCAGCCTATTGGACAGTCTTAGGGAAGGCCTGCTATAACTAGACCCCTGGTAACAAGGTAATGGATATGTGTTTGATAAGCATAGTAGCTGTTCCTGATGACAATGAAGAGAGGGATCAACAAGATAGTGAGGAGGATGATACCACTGATGACTAAATGAGGATCCAGAGTGACTGGTTTAGGATGTCTTAGTGATGCTTAGAGTGACTTAGAGATCTTAGACTTAGTTCTTAGAGTGAAGCAAGTTTGTAACAAGCTTAGGTCAAGTGCAGTATAGGAGAATCCCTAGATTGTGAAGTTGACCAGACTGGGGTTTAAGACCACCAGTCTTTCAACTACTTTTACAAAACTAGAGTCCTAAAGATAGTACAAGTAAGTAAGGTTCATGGATCAATGATGATTGTGCAGCAATCAATGAAGTCACATGACCAGAGACACATCCATGAATAAGTAAGTGGCTCAGCCACAAGTGTGAAATGAACTAGAGGTAAACAAATATAAATAAAGACGAGAAGGGTGAGTCCTTGCTAATTGTACAGTAATAGTCCTTAGCAAGTAAATGTTATAATTAATAAATAAAGATAAAAGGAAAGGAGAAATAGGTCTCTATAGTACTTGGAGCTAAGCTCACACTTAAGTATATAAATACTTAAGTACTATAAATAGAAAAGAAATGAGTCCTTACTATAAGTAGGAGCTAAGCTCACTGCTGTAGTTAATACTATGCTTATAGTAAGTAAAATATAAGAAGAGAAAAAGAAAAAGAAAAAGAAAAAGAAAACCATTACATGGTGCCAAAGTAAGTGCCTTATAACAGTCCATGTGAGCTTATGTGATCTTGCAGCATGGGTGCAGTGCAGATGCAGGGTCTAGGATATATAAATTAGCTATTTTTTTGTATGCCCATGTGCAATTGCCCTACCTTTTACCCCCCCCCCCCTTGTAGGACAAATGTGTCATCTTGCAAGTGTTTGACCATGTGTTTCAACACACCTGACCAGTGCTTTCTGTCACATACCAGAAGTGTTGCAGTGCCCACTGTCCATGTGTGGTATGCCTCCTCATCGAGCCCATCACCCTGCAGATGCTTGTTGAGCACAGTGTGCATGCATGCATGAATGCACATGAGTGTACAGTGGGCAGCAGTAGTGGTGGAGGATGAAGTGTGGGTCATGTTGACTGATGGGCAGCAGATGAAGAAGATGGTGTTGATGAAGCTTATCAATGGCAGTCAATTTTATCATGCTCCTCAGTTTAGGGCAGGAGTGCCTGCACCTTCACACTTGCTGTCTGTCTTTTCACCCTCCCTCCACATTTTTCATTCCCTTTCACATTTACTATTTTTTTATTTGTTTGATTTCTTTCTCTTGCTGAAAAACAAAACTTCAAAAAAAGAAAAAAGAAAAAAGAAACAGACACCATTCTCCCCATCCTTTGTGCCCTTTTACTCTCTCCCACCATATTCCCACTCTGTTTCACCTTTCCCTATTCCCTCTATGATCAGCACTACCTTCTTGAAAATTTTCATCTCTTTTCTTTTCCTTCTCTGTACCCCTGACTCTAATTTTGCCACTCATTCCTATTGCTGCACTCCAGTTTCCCCTCCAGTTCACCCATTTCTGCCTTGCATCTACACTCACCATCCATCACATCCCCACACCCCATCCCTCATCCTCACCCAGTCATGTTCTGCCCCCTTTCCAGCATCAGCTCCCCCATGTTCACCAATGATTGTCCTATACCCACCCCATCCATGTTGTGCCTCACTGCACCTTGGAGAGTGTCTCTATACCCACCCATCCACCCCCTGCTGCTCTACCTCATCTGCTCATTCATTTGCTCTGCCTGTGCCATCACCCCTGTGAGTTGTCCCTTCTGGCTGTGTCTTGCATCTGACTGCATTTACTGTGGACAGTCAAGATTTCAGTTGGGAGGAGATGATGAGCATCACACACACATAATCCCAGAAAACAACCATGAGCAACATCAGGCAAACACAGTGACATTAATGCACCACACACAACAATCATCTGCAGCCACACATTTGTTTAGGCATTGGACTATAGGACTGGGTTTGGCCAATGAGGAGCAGGATTGATAAGCTGTATAGGCTGAGACACAGTCCATAGAGTCACAAGTTGTGAAGTCAGCAATTGGTACAATTGGCACTTTTCCTATTTTGCTCATCCATTATAGTATGATATTTCATTTATTCATGTCCAGACCCCACCTCATTTCAAATATCCCTATGATCAACCCTATGTTGTAAATTTTCTGTTTTGATTTGTTGTGCTCCAGCCTTGGAGCTAGACTTGTATTTAGATGGCACATTGTCCATCAGAAAGGAATAGATTTCCCCTGCCCATGATTTGACTTCCCTTCCCCATCTGAGTCGATTTGCAAAAACGCACATTCTGATCTTCCCTCCACATGTCTCACTATCAAGAAAGTGCACATTCCTCATAGGTTGCATCTATTATCACATTGCATTCCCCATTGCATTGCATCTAGTCTCCATTGCGTTGTGTCTAGTCTCCATTGCATTGTGTCACATTATCTATCATTTCCATTGCAGAGCTTACAGTATCATGTTTCTGTCACATGTCTTCATTGTCACCCAATCATGTAGTGTTGTCACCTTATCCATACTAAACTACTAAATCACTCTTTTGGTGTCTAGAGGATCTTATGATTTGCACCCCTCAGCAATTGTTGTGGTTGTGATTGTAGATTCTGCCAACCACTGCACATATCAGTGTTGAAGTAGAATAAAGCTGGGGATGAAGCCTCCATCATATTAAGCACAGTGGAAATGTCTGGCAGGGGTACAGGAGGCAGAATTGTGACAGCAGCAGCAATAGTAGCAGACTTAACAGATGTTCCTCTGACTTTCTTTTTCTCTGGGTGCAGCACCCAACAAAACTCATTGGTGTGGCCACTGGGGCCACATTGTGTGCATGTGTACCAGTTTGTGCATGCATGGCTGTTTGACATTAGTCTGGGTGATGGGGTATTAGCTGCGAAGGAAGGTGAAGATGTGGTAGGACCCCATGCATGTTGTGTGACAGAGAGTATAGATCCAGAGTTGCCACTTTGGTGGTTGCTTTCATCAATGATTCACACATGGATGCTCTCCAGCATGATGTTGTTAAGGTCTTCCTGTGTGGCAAGAAAAGCTGAGACTACATTAGACCACCCATCCAGTAGTGCCATTAACATAGTTAAGGCAAAGTCATTGTTGCTAATCATGCAACTGCTATCTGAAAGTTGTGTGTGTGCAAGCTTAAGGGCATCAATTTGGGAGGTGGAGCTGGTATTAGCTGAAAACTTGAATAGCTGAATCTCCCTGAGCTTGGCAAATGTTGCCATTGCACCAGGGGACCCATATTGATCTTTTAAGATGTTCCAGTTCTTTGAGGTGGTATTGGAGCTGGAGATGAGGTGAAGGTGGGCAGCTCTGATATACAGCCCAAGATAAGCTGTCACAATGTCATCATTTTCATTCCATGTGTCCCTTTCTTGTTGGTTGATTATGATGTCCTTGTGTGGAAAACTGGGCAGGGCAGCGAATGACAAGTATAGCATAAAACAAATATGCATTGCAGGAGGAACAAACACTGGTGATGATAAGGGTTATTCCCTTGAGGAGACCAAGTAGTGGGCCAAGGGGCCACATCTGATGGGAAAGATGACAAGGTGTACAAGTGAGGGTACACAAAATAGAGAGGAAATTGCTACAAGAGACAGGTATGTCAGAGAGAAGATAGAGTAGCAGATGAGATACATACCTCAGCAGTAGATAAAAGTGCTGAGGTATGTGGACAAAAAATGAGAGGTTTATACAGTTCAGCTACAATAAAGTTTAAAGGAAGCTTAACTGTAAAACCAAGATAGATCCCAAAAAAAGGGAAAGAACGAGTAATGCAATCTGCAAGAGACTAAAACATATACTAATATGGATAAGTATGATCAGCATCATATAGTAGAAAAAATTGACACCTTGTCCCAGTGCTATACCTCCTTCTCTGGTGGGGAGGCTTCTTTGTCAACAACTTTTTCATATATTGGAGTGGGTTTGTTGGTTGTAAGAACTTTCCAGATTCCTAGGAATTCTTAACCAAGGTTGACCATACTTTGTAATTCAA
This sequence comes from Albatrellus ellisii, assembly GCA_003314395.1. Lineage (NCBI taxonomy): Eukaryota > Fungi > Basidiomycota > Agaricomycetes > Russulales > Albatrellaceae > Albatrellus > Albatrellus ellisii. The sequence goes on from QLPN01000911.1 coordinate 6,021, forward strand.
GGAGCCATCAAGGGGTGGAATGTGGGTTTTTGGGAGAGGAGATGTGATGACAATAGTGAATTGTGAGATGAGGAGCAGGCCAGTGATGAGGTAAGTGAGAAATGTGGTGTTGCCTTGCACTGGGCAGGGCCCATAACCTGTTTGTGCAGGTTATGGCAGGCAACATAAATGGAAGTCAATGAGAGCAGTGAGATAATATATTCCCCACATGGGAATAGCATGGGCAGCATAACTGCAGCAATAGATGAGGTGTGGACAGTAAAGGAGTGCCACAATGCAAGTGAGAGAGCTGCAGGATTGTAGTGAGATAGAGGATAAGATGTGCAGAGAGGTGTACTCACTCAGTGTTGTTGTAAGACAATGACTGAGGAAAAGTATAGTATAGTATACATCTTATATAATGAGTGTGAAGAGAGTTAAAGTGGAGAGGCAAGTACTTGAATACAAGGATGCCTAGAAGTGGGTAGGATGCACATTGTCTGGAGTATGAGTGGTGTGGGAGTGAGAGGAAAACCTGTGGGGTTGTGGAGAAGTGAAAGTGTGTCATAAGTACATAAGTATGTGTAAAGGTAGAGAGAAGTAATGCTGAACAAAGATGGAGTGTAGGAGTTGTAGCAATGTACAGATGTTCAACAATCTGCTATAGATTTCTAAAACCACCAGTCTTTCAACTACTTATACAAAACCAGAGTCCTAAAGATAGTGCTGTTGAATATCTGTGCATACACCACCATTTTGTTTGGCATCCACTCCACTCTACACGTACTGTTTACCTACAATGTACATACCTACACACACTCCTTCTACTCCTTGGACTACCTACACATCTGAGCACTTCACACTCCACTCCTTCCTCCAAGACAACGCTGTTATGTGCTGTGCCAGGCTGAAAGGAGAAAACAACCACAACCACAACAATGCTGGAGGGTACAAGTCATAAGATTCTCTAGACACCAAGGTAAAAGGAGTTTTAGTAGTTAAGGGTGACAGTGCAACACAACTAGGGTGACAAAAGGGAACACAATTCTTGTAACAAACAGGCGATATGGTGAGATGGCGAGATAAGGAAAACACAACGCAATGGAGAATGCTGTTGACAAGTGGCATGCACATCTACATTTCATTTGGCTCCATCCACATTACCTACACACGTAATACTTACAAACCATACGCATACATTCATACCTCAGTGGTATGTGCTGTGCCAGGCTGAAGGGGAAAAGTAACCACAACCACTGCAATTGCTGGAGGGTGCGAGCCATAAGGTTCTCTAGACACCAAAGTAGAGAGGATTAGTAGTTAAGCGCGATAAGCGCGATAGTGCGACTCGACTAGAGCTACAAGAGGAACACAACTTGGGTAACAAACCAGTGATATGACACGATAAGACGGATGCAATATGATGCAATAGAGAGCACAATAGAGAATCCAGTGTAATGGAAACAAAGTGCAACGCAGTAGAGAACACAATGCAATGGAGAACGCAATGGAGAACGCTACGCAACACAATGATAAATGTAACTTACAGGGAACATGCACTTTTCTTGATAATAAGACACATGGAGGGAAGGTCAATACACGCTTTTTGCTTATCGACTCAGACAGGAGAAGAAGTCAAATCGAGGGCAGGGGAAATCTAGTCTTTTTCAATGGACAATGTGCTATCTAAATACAAGCCTAGCTCCAAGACTGGAGTACAACAAAACACAACAGAAAATTTACAGTGTAGGGTCAATCATAGGGATATTTGAAATGAAGTGGAGTCTGTATGTGGGCGAATAAAGTATCATACTATAGCGGATGAGCAAAAAAAGGAATAGCGCTGATCGCACCAAATGCTGACTTCGTGACTCATGCCTCCATGGTTACTTTGGTGGGTCTAGACCATGCCTTGGCCTATTTATCCTATCCCTTGTCAGCTGACCCGGTATTGCTTTCCGATGCCTGCATGAATGCGCAATTATAGCGACTGCTAAGAGCAGCCTATTGGACGGTCTTAGGGAAAGTCTATAATGTTACTCCTGGTAACCAAAGTTTGGATCTGAGTTTGATGAACGTAATAGAGGTTCCTGATGACGATGAAGAATGGAATCAACGAGATGGTTATGAGGATAATTCTGCCAATAACGATATGAGGATCCAGAGTGACGAGTGTAAGATGTCATTTAGTGACATTTTAGTGGCTCAGAGGTCTTAGACTTAGTTCTTAGAGAATGAAGCGAGATTGTAATGAGCTTAAGTCAAGCACAGTATAAGGAAAATCCCTAGATTGTGAAGTTGACAAGACTGGGGTTTAAGACCGCCAGTCTGTCAACTATTTATACAAAACTGGAGATCTAAGTATAGTAAGGTTGTGCAGTATTGCGCAGTAAGTACGCATCCATGTGATATAAGTGGCTCAGCCACAAGCACAAAATGAACATGAGATAAACAAGGGTAAATAATGACGAGAAAGAAAGTTCTTGCTAATTGTATAGTAATAGTCCTTAGCAAGTAAATGTTGTAATAAATAAAAGAAGGATAAAAGAGAAAAGATAAGTCTAACATAGTACCTGGAGCTATGCTCACACTTAAGTATGTAAATACTTGAGTACTGTGTTAGAGAAAATGAAAGAGAGTCCTTACTAAGTAAAGTGGAGCTAAGCTCACACTTGTAGTAATAATACTACACTTTACTATAGTAAGTAAGATAAAACAAAAAACAAAACAAAAACAAAAACACGTTATGAGGTGCCAAAGCAAGTGCCTCATAACAGCGACTGCAGATGATTTTCATGTGCAGTGCATTAATGTCACTGTGTTCACCTGATGTCGCTGATGGTCATTTTTGTTTACGCAGGCTGGGGCAGACAATGGTAAGGAGGTGATGAGTTTTGATTGCACTGTAGAAAACCCCTAAGGTATATAGGAGTGCAGACATGAGCTGCAAGTGATATAGAGGTGCGGCAAGAGAAGCCACACGTGATAGTGAGAGAGATAGACACTGCAGGACTGTATGTGAGAATAAGGTGATTGAGTAGGAGTGAGGATACTCACTCAGACGAAGGGAAAAATGTCTGAGGAGTTGTATCGTAAAGAGTACTTCTTATATAGCATTCATATGATAAGGTTAATGCGGAGTGAAGAAAGTAAGGGTGCAGGGACTACTGTATGTCGAGGGATGCGCAACCCTGATATCAAGGGATGCGCGACCCTTGTTGTAATAAGTGGAGCAGCCAGAGAAAAATGTGTAAGTGTATGTACATGTATGGTATGAATAAGAAAAGCCAAACGAAAGACATACAGTAAAAACATACATAGATATTCAACAGTTTTCTGGCATTACGTGCACATGATGCTCATCATCGGACTTCTTACATGTCTGAACACTACTCACCCCACTCCATACTCTGGGACAACACGCGTCCCTTCCCTTTACAGTAATTGTTGTACTCTTCACTCATTCTCCGCTACAACTTTACTTACAACACACTACATAAGATGGACTATACACATACAACCTCCTCAGACATCTTACTTATCTGTCTGAGTGAGTACACTTCTCTCTCATCTACTACACCTTCTTACCTCTACCCTGCAGCATACTTGAACCACATCACATTACTGTCAGGACGCATTTATTTTTCTCATCATTTTGCGATTTTCTTTTATCTTATCACTCAAGATCTACAAATCATCTTATCTTATCCGATTAGATCTTTTGTGATAATCTATGACTCATTTCACCATTCGTCATCAGGCCGCTTACTCTTTACTTATGACACATATTCCCACAGACACTTACAAATACTCTCACGCTAACTGTGCAATGCTGCGCATTACTCACTGATCCTTCTCACGCATGCTGTGCATGACATCATGCTACCCTCATTCTAGTACTTCAAATGCCTGCCCTACAGTGACACATACAGTCTGTGCGCACAGGCATTTACTATATAATGTACTTCATAGTGTACTTGTTCTTTAGCTTAGTACTTCTGGGATATCCACTTCATAGCGAGTTAGTCCTTGAATATACTATCATCCCCTCCTCCTTTCATCCTCATTAAAGTCTACTGTGTGACCTCACTAATAGCGTCGGCCTCACAATTACTCTCTTGTACTTGTGACATCTATCACTCTGCTGCAGGTCTGTCATCTCACTCTTAGACATCTTACTTATCCGTCTGATGTACTTGAACCACGTCACATTACTCTCTCGTACTTGTGACATCTATTGCTCTGCTGCAGTGATGCCACTGCCTGTCGCACTCATGGCTATGAGCTTCTCCTACACATTAACCTTCATATACATCATAGTTGCAACCATCTCCCATATCCTGTGCACACAAATGCAACTTGAGGGAGGATGCGATGATGAGCATCACATGCATGTAAAACCAGAAAATGATCATCAGCAACATCAGGCAAACACAGCAATATAAACACGCTGCATGTGACAATCAGCTGTAACCGCATCAATCATGCATTTGTTAGGCATTGGACTGTAGGACTGGGGTTGGCCGATGAGGAACAGGATCAATGAGTGGTACAGGCCAAGATGCGGTCCATGGAGTCACAAGCTGCGAAGTCAGCAATTAGTGTGATCAACACCTTTCCTATTTTCACACATCCATATAGCACCCAGACTCCACTTCACTTTATGATTGACCCTGCACTGTAAATTTTCTGTTGTGATCTGTTGTGCTCCAGCCTTGGAGCTAGACTTGTATTTAGATAGTGCATCATCTGTCAAAATACTCAGATTTCCCCCACCCAAGATTTGACTCCTCATCTCCATCTGAGCACATAGTGAAAAAGTTGCATCTATTATTGCATTGCATTCTCTTTTGTGTTTTCCATTGCATTGTGTCCTGTTCCCCATTGCATTGCATCAGTTCTCCATCACGTTGAGTTCTCCTTATCTCATCATATCGTCCATTTGTCACAAGAGTCGTGTCCCTTTTTGTCACCCTAATCACATCGTGCTATCGCCCTTAACTTCTAAAACTCCTTTTACCTTGGTGTCTAGGGAACCTTATGACTCACACCCTCCAGCATTGTTGTGGTTGTGGCTGTTTTCTCCCTTCATCCCAGCACAGCACATATCAGTGATAAAGAATGCAACTGGATGCAACACAATGGAGAACACAACTGAACGCAATGCAAAGAAGAGAGCAACGCAAAATAGACACAACCTACAAAGAACGTGCTACTTCTTTGCTGATGGAAATGCAGAGAGAAGATTAGGGCATGCTTTTTCACTTTGAGCTTGGACACAGAGGAGAAGTCAAATTGTGGATGGGGGAAATCTGGTCATTTTCCATGGATGATGCACTATCTAAATACAAGTCTAGCTCCAAGACTGGAGCACAACAAATCACAACAGAAAATTTACAGTGCAGGGGTAGATCATAGGGGTATTTGAAATGAATGGAGTCTGGATGTGAGCAAATAAAGTATCATACTATGAGCAAAAGTGGAATAGTGTCGATTGCACCAAATGCTGACTGCATGATTTGTGCCTCCATGGTTACTTTGACTGGTCTAGACCACACCTCAGCCTATTCATCCTATCCCTTGTCAGCCAACCCAGTATTGTTTTCTGACACCTGTGCGAATGAGCAATTACTGTGACTGCAGATGATTGTCATGTGTGGCGTGTTAATGTCACTGTGTTCACCTGTTATCGCTGATGGTCATTTTCTGGCATTACGTGTGTGTGATGCTCATCAACATGCATCCCTCCCACTATGGTAACTGTTGTACTCCACTTTATACTCTCTGCTGCAACTTTACCACCATGCACTATATAAGATGGGACTTTACTACACACACTCCTCAGACATCTTACATGTTGTCTGAGTGAGTACTCCTCCACCTACATCTTGTTTTTCTTCTCACTTCACCTGCAGCCTCTACTACTATCACATCATGGCACCTACTGTGTCCATGACTTCTCTCACCACTGCAGATATGCTATCTCAGTTCTCCCCTTCTGGGGACACACTACTTACCCTGCTGTCAATCGTCATCATGCTTGTTGCCTGCCCATACCTGTGCTCACAAGTGCAAGTAATTAAAGTCCACAGATCAACAATGATTGCACAGCAATCAATGAGATCATGTGACTAAGTCATGTCTGTAGTGAACTAAGTAAACATAGCCACAAGCATGAGTGAAATGAGAGATAAATAAAGACAAATAAAGACAAGTCCTTGCTAATTGTATAATAATAGTCCTTAACAAGTAAATGTTATAATAAATAACAGACTTCTGTCACCCTGTATAATTCTGCATATGGTTATGTTTTGCCTTACCATAAAGGTGATCATTTTTTCAATGGCCACTCTATTATCATCTGACCAGTGACCCTCTCCCTATTCTTCTTTCTTATCTTGCCTCTCATGATTCTCTTTTCCACCTTCAACCTGTTGAAGTTGGGCAGCACAGCTAGGGGAAGCAAACACCATGACATAAATGAAGTAGGCATCAAGCCCAAAAAACCGATTGAGATTGAGAGAAGGGCTAAAGCCCATCAGAACAAGAGGAGAGGGCACTACTGCCACATCTGTAAGATAGAGAATATGTGTACCAGAGGGTAGAGGGTACACAGAAGACAGAGGGAGCTCTGCACATGCAGAAGTGCTGAGGTAAGACAAAGACAAAGTGAAGAAGATATAGTAAGAGCTAGATAGAGTTCAAGAGGAGCTCAAACCATAAAGAGAGAAGAAATACCAATAAGATGAGATAGAGATAAGTATACTTTAATAAGTAAACAGTGTGATCAGCATCATAAGGTAATGAAAAACCAACACAACCTGCTCTCTGGCTTACTTCATCTGGTTCTATACTGACACATCCCTGGTTTCTGCACCATCTTCATACCATTTTTCTGGATAATGTTGCTGGCCATTCTTTGCATTCTGGTGGTGCTACCTTTTTTGCTGCTGCTGGTTGGCCTGATGAGTGTATTCAGGCTTTGGGTCACTGGTCTTCTGATATTTTCAAGTCTTATATCCACAAAAATCCTGTTGTTCTTCAAGCCCTTTTGTTTGGCTGCTCTATTGTGGAACAAGACCTTGCTGTTAAAGATTCATGTGTGTACTATAATATTTTGTTCAGCTTTACTCTACTACACTACACACATACTTTTGACACATGGTATATCCACAGACTACCCACTTCCATCTCCACACTATCACACTCCACTCACTTCTCTGGGATGACGCATGTCCCTCCCACTATGGAAATCCTTGTACTCCTTTACTTACTCTCCACTCCAACTATACTTGTGGACACTATATAAGATGGACCTCTACATTACAACTACTCAGACATCTTTCAACCTGTCTGAGTAAGTACATTACTTCCCATCTTATTCTCCACTTTCTCATAACTATCCTGTGTGAGTGCAGGCTTGGGCAGGCAAGAAGAACTGAGATGATCGTGATAACATTTAGCAGCATAGAGAGATCAGACAGCATGTCTGCAGCAGTAATAGTAGTCATGGATGCAGTAGGCACCATGACGCGGTAAGGGAGATGTCAGACAATGTGTGAGACGTCTGAGAAGTAAGATGCTAACCTGCAGCGGTAATAGTAGTCATGGATGCAGTAGGCACCATGACACAGTAAGGGAGATGCTGCAGGAGAAGTGAGAAACTGGAGTGTGATGGTAGTGGGTAAGAACTTACTCAGACGATGTGTGAGACATCTGAGAAGTGTGTATAGTAGGAACCCATCTTATATAGTGTTGAGTAGGTAGGGTTGGAGCGGAGATGGTAAGTAAAGAACAACGACTACCTAAGTAAGAGGGATGCGTGTCGTCCCGGGGAAGGATGTGGAGTGTGAATAGCTTCAGAGGTATGAGTGGATTGTGGGGTAAGAGTGTGTGTTCGTGAAAGGAATGTGTGTATGTGTTTGTGTAAGTGGTACATGATGTGTGAAGGGTGTGGAGCCAATCGAAGGATGTGCGTGCGTATGAGTTTACACATCAACATCCTGCAGCATACTTTAACCACATCACACCACTTGCTGTGCCTGTGACCTCTTACCACCTACTGCAGGTTCATACTTACACTGAGATGTCTTTCAACCTGTCTGATGTACTTTAACCATGTCACACCACTTGCTGTGCCTGTGACCTCTTACCACCTACTGCAGCTATACTAGCTGCCTTCTCCCCATGTGGGGACATGTTGATCTTGCTGCTTTCAATATCATTGTTTTTGTTGGAATTATCCATGGTATTTGTTCAGCTTCTCTATACTTACACAATACATCTTCTTTACATCTCCTCTAATGCACATTTCACTTACTTCACACTCCACTCACATTTCTGGGATGACACATGTCCCTCCCCACTTAGGTAGTTGTTGGTCTATCCACTTTACAAACTCCGCCCCAACCCTACCACTACTTTACTATATAAGATGAACTCCCCCATGCATATATCCTCAGACGTCTTACTTCCATGTCTGAGTGAGTACATTCCTATCTTATTCTCACTACGCCTTCCTCACCACCTCCCTGCAGCTCTCTACTTACTGTTATGAGGCACTTGCTTTGGCACCTCATAACACATTTCTTTTTTCTTTCTTTTCTTTTTCTTTTATCTTACTTACTAGTAAAGTGTAGTATTATTACTACAAGTGTGAGCTTAGCTCCACTTTACTTAGTAAGGACTTGTCTTTCCTCTTCTCTTTTATAGTACTTAAGTATTTACATACTCAAGTGTGAGCTTAGCTCCAGGTACTATATTAGACTTATCTATTTTCCTTTTCCTTTTACTCTTTCTTTATTTTATTACAACATTTACTTGCTAAGGACTATTACTATACAATTAGCAAGGACTCCCTTTTCTCGCTCTAGTTTACCTTTGTTTACACCTTGTTCATTTCACGCCTGTGGCTGAGCCACTTATATCACATGGACGCGTACTTACTGCGCATTACTGCGCATTTTCATTTACTTACTGCACATTTTCGTTTACTTACTGCGCATTTTCGTTTACTTACTGCGCATTTTCGTTTACTTACTGCGCATTACTGCGCAACTCTACTATAGTTAGACCACTAGTTTTGTATAAATAGTTGACAAACTGGCGGTCTTAAAACCTCAGTCTTGTCAACCTCGCAATCTAGGGAATCTTCCTTATCCTGCGCTTGATCTAAGCTCATTACCAACTCACTTCATTCTCTAAAAGGAACTAAGTCTAAGATCTCTAAGCCACTCTAAAGTGTCGTTAAAGACATCTTACGCCCGTCATCCTGGATCTTCGTATCATCATTGGTGGAACTATCCTCATAACCATATCAGCAATCCCACTCTTCATCGTCATCAGGAAGCTCTATTACATTCATCAAACCAATATCCAAACCTTGGTTACCAGGAGTAATATTTTAGACCTTCCCTAAGACCATCCAATAGGCCGCTCTTAGCACTTACCACGTATGGCACATGCTGTGTCCATATACTCTTTACTGCTGCAGACTTACTCACCCTCACCACGTCAATCTCACTGCTGCTCCTTGCCTGCCATAGCCTGTGCATACACTTGCCACCCTGCTGTGTCAATCATTCATTTCTTCCTTTCTTCACCTCCAGCCCAGCCCACCTCACTTTGTGTTCTGGCACCAGTTATGGGTTACAGATTTGATCTCCACATCAGGTTTCTTTGTTGCACCCTTGATACTTGTACAACAGTGCAGTTTGTGTCATAGGTGCTCCTCACAAAAATGAAGCATCGTATTCCGCTATCCTTTTCTGGCATGTGAAGTTTTGATTGGGTGCAGAATCGATCAATGTACCTTATAACAACTACCAGCCGAGTTAACTGGCTTAATGGAAAGAAAGCACATGATGGTCACACTGTGTCACATGTAATCGAATTTGTTTGATTTCTATCTTATTGACTGAGCCTCTACGCTATAGATTCCTAAACTGGTCATCCATGAATTCAAGTGCTGCTTGAAGTCGTACGACTCGGGTCTGATTTTCCCCTCATGTTGCAATCACTTGATGCATATATAGTGCGTCCTTCATGCATGTCTGGTAACAGAGCGTCATCTCAGCCACATCATGATGCGTTAACAACAAGTATCTTAATTCTAGACTGTACATAGGATTGATGCATAGGGTACGGCACAGAAGTGTATCATGGGATCAGAGTTTTGCTCTCGCGGGGGTCGCCGCCCGTAACTCCATCGCCTTATCTCGAAGCATACGGCGCAACAGCTTTCCGCTTTGGTTTTTCGGGATTGCATCAACGAACACCACACCGCCTGCCAGACGCTTGTAGTACACTTTGTTGTCCGCGACATACTGTTACATAGACATTAGCTCTCCTGACAACACAAAGGGTTCACAATTAGAGAGCACACCTTCTGGATCTCGGCCTTGATCTTTTCTGCTTCGGCGGGACTCGCAGCCCTTTTCGCCGCAGCGGCATTTAAGACTATGAATGCCAAGGGAAGTTCACCACTATACTCATCGGGGACCCCAACGACGCAAACATCTGATACGTCGGAATGTTGAAGGAGATAGCCTTCCAGCTCAGCAGGAGCAACCTGAAAGCCACGGACTTTCATGATTTCCTGTGATCGCGTGATTAGCCTGACATCTCAGGAAGGTGCAGAATGTGAGACCTTCAATCTGTCGACAATGAAAACTTCCGAGTTCTCGTCTATAAACACTACGTCGCCCGTCTTAAGCCAACTATGGGATGTTATCAAGTCAGCCGGTAAGTTCCCTCACAGCATATCTGCGACTTGACACACCCGTCGACGAAAGTCTCTTTTGTTCTGAGGAAAGAAAAGTGATCAAAATATGACCAAAAACGACATGAACGCATTCACACATACGCTTCTGGGTTGTTGGCGTATCCAAGGGTCAGGGCGGGACTCTGAACGATGAGTTCGCCTTCCTCGCCGACCTTCGCAAGGGTTCCATCAGGCTTCACCACCCGCGCCCGTAGTCCAGGTACAAGCTTCCCTGTGCTTCCCAAAACGCCGAACTTTTCTGTGACAGGCATCATGGATATTGTGGTACTACTCTCGGTCATACCTAATTGACTTGGAGATGAGACTCATCACATCCCAATTTACCACGAGAAATATTCGCTTGCCATAGCCTTGACCCACTGAGGCATTTGGGATCACCTTCGCCAATTGCTCAGTCATTTCTTTCGACAGCGGAGCGGCGCCGCAGAGCAAGAAGCGAACATGTGACAGATCGTAGTTTTTGGTAGCTGGGTGCTGCAACAAAATATACATGAGCAATGTACAATTCATTTGATTAAACTGACACACTTTGCAGAATAGAACAATCTGAGGGGGAACAACTCTGTAATAGCAATCAAGATACGGCCCGCGAAGATACAAGAAAAATAAGCACAATAGCTGTGTGATGTTGTATCTCTTGATGCTATCTAAGAATCCGACATGGTCATATTTGGGCGTCACGACGATTGTGAGCTGGCGATGACGATAAGTTAGAGATCGATGGCGCGGCTCAAACAGCGACTTGACAAAGAACATTTACCCCAGAAAATAGTGCGAAGTGAAGCTGAGAATAGGTTGGAACACGTAAAAGCACAGAAAAATGATGAAGAACCTACGTTGACAATAAGGCCATAAATATCTTGTAAAGCCATGTAGACATTTAGCACTACTAATGCCGCAACAAGATATACACTCACGGTAGAATGGGAGCACTACAGCACAAATACAACTGAACCAAATCATACATCTGAGACACCAAGACCAGGCCCATACCTGCTGAGACAACATCGCCAGGTCTCCATCGTCGCTGGTCCCATGGCGCATATTCCTGATTAACTTTGTTGTGGACCGCCATCTGGAGCACGTTCGCAATAGGCGCATGATGAGGAATCGATACAGCCTGGTCGCATAGTCAGGTGGATGAAGGCACGCAATGACAATAATGGTTCGAACTTTGGGCTTTCCCGTCGTCCCACTGGAGAAACTAAGAAACGCAAGTTTGGTCTTGTTTTCGGCCGGGTTCAAGCACCTCTCAACAAAACTCGGTTTCTGACTAGCACCATATGCGATGAAGTCCTCGAGGCCAGATGCGCCGGCAGACTGCTTGTCAATGACGACGACACGGTCTAGCGATATACCTGAAGCCTGAGCTGCAGGCAGTGCTGCAGACAGAACAGCATGATGTGCGATGATTCCAGCAGCGTTTGTTGTCTTGAGTTGATACTCCAATTCGTCGGGTGTGTAAGCCGGATTAGCAGCACTAGGGAATGACGTGAATCGAACGCAAGATCGTGAAGAGCAGCAAAAGCGTACGTAACAATAGCCCCGAGTCTGTGGATTGCCCAAACTGCAATGGGGTAGTCTGGGAAAGAGTTTGCGCTTGCCGAGTGATGAAACCGAGAAACACACACCGACGTGATTGGGACTGAATATACAAACTTGGCATACAGCATTACATCAAGATCTGCCACCAACCGGACACAACACTACTTACCAACATCATTCTCCTCTGTGTCTCGTCTCAGCTTCGTGCGAACGTTTGAGACACTGGCATCACTCACGAATATTCCACCTCAGTCTAAGCGCATTGGCTAAACCAAACACACGTGACCGGATCTAAAGGGGAAGGTATCAGACGCGTCAGAAGATCAGAACAGCACAGCATAATGGCCTATTCATTCAATAGACTTGATCTCGTTTCAAGCTGGCGCAAATGAAGAACCGAACAGGCGCAACGCTGGGATCACTTACTTCCTTCAGTCCAATCGTCCTCCCAGTTGCCTCCTCGATAAACCATGGGATATCGGCCCTCGCTGGTCGAAGCGGATGGTCAGAGTCGAGAATGAATTGGGAAAGCGCCAGGTCGTCTGGAATGTGGGGAAGGCTCCCTGTGAGTGAGGTGAATTCGGACATGGCGCAGACCAGTACTAGTGTTGTGCAGTCGAGACAGAGGATAAGCAAAGGGGTAAAATCGGAAGACGAGCTTTAAAACCCCTCCTACAGGCACCGCGCGGTTTGAAACTGGACTGATGCTGTCCCATTATACACCAAACCGCACGACAATCTTAGCCAACTAAGATATGACCGGATCAATGGCTATTCGGATCTTGCACGACAGGTCGACTAGTAACTACTTTCTCACATTTGGCATTATGGGGCGCTCGCGGCGAAACAATTGACTACTCAGCGAACTACATAGGCCGATCTGTTATAGTTGTCGTATCTTTGAAATAAATGTCCGCACGAGAGTTACAACATGATGTGGCAAATTGCGACTACGTACGGTTGATGAAAGTAAGCCGAGCTACTCCCGAGCTCCGGTCAAACTTTCCTCTCAGTCACATCCGCTTGCTACTTCCGCTGGGCGCCCATCATCTCGCCTAGCTGCAAATAATCTGCATTCAAGTGCGTTCAATGAAATTCGGTCCATCAAGCCTGTCTACATCGTCTCTGATTGTACGTAAGTCCGATTCTCCCCAGTGCACAATGGGAAAAGACAACCAGAGTTGGCCTCTTAGCCTGCTAGTGGCTGGGGGAATCCACCCTGAAGGGATGCGTCTTACGCACACCCGCGTGCGACCCCGGCCGCCAGCTCAGCCGATCCTCCTTGTGTTACAGTATGACAGATGGTTGCTCCATTGATCCTGCGATTGGTCACTCTTAATCTCCTTCACAGACCTTGACTACGTACGTAGTTCACTCTGACAAATCGCGTGGACCTGTAAAGGATGATGAGATTGGCTACTTTGTTAGGGGACATGCTGATCCAATGCTTGAGTGCTGTGTAACAAGTATCTGTAAGTACTCAAGCACGACAGAGCTTTATGCCGGATGACTTTCCGTAAGGATTTAGGTCAACCTGAACTATCGGCTACAGTCCTAAATCGGATTTGTCATGGTTTAGGACACATTTAGGTCTGGAGCCCTAAACCATAAACCAGAGCAAGAATTTAGGTAAATGATCAAGATCAAGCAAATTTGCCGGTTGCCTTGGCTGATTGTCCACTGTTTACCTGTAATAAACGTCGAAAATGATGACCACGACCTATGTTGATGCATAGATGAGTGAGGGAAAGGTTGAAGGCGTATTCGTGAGTCTTTTGTCGGTCTTCATGACAGAATCTAGAGGCAAGACAAGCCCTGCAGAGTGAGTAATGATGCCTGGGATGTGTCAAATCTACAATATATACTTGTTCAGCAGGGTCTGTACTATGTCATGCTCATACCCACTTATTCAAGCTGCACTGGATGTGAGGCAATTATTTTGACTACTTCCTGGACCATGAATGTACTTGCAAAACCTGTATTACAAATTAAAATAGCCCGAATTAGGCAAAATTGAGCCCTGATAGTCAACCGAGAGGACAAATCGGACATGAGATTTAGGTCGAAAATTAGGTTTAGGGCGACTTGAATCCTTACGGAGAGTTATCCACCTGCTTCGCTGCAACCAATACAGTGATATCGCAGCCTATACCTATTTATAGCCCCTGGCTTCGCAAAAATTGCTGCCGAAGCATGACAATTCACACGATCCAATTACGCGATTAGAACCGAGTGGTAGTGTTCGCTATCGCAGCGACATTCAAAAGCCGACGCGTCCGTAGCAACACTCAACTAAATGCGTGCAAGCACCTCACAGAAATAAAGATACACTCAAACGGCAAAGAAAACAACATTTCCCTTGTTCGGAGCCACAAAACCCCATTCGTTTATTGTTCAACATCCTTCCAAGACCGTGTGCAGACGGAAAAGCACTGTATGAGGCTACATTAGATTGAAACTGTGCTTATGCGCTCGGCCGCCTCGGCGGGACAAGCAGTATAATACGCCAAGGTAAAACTCGCACATATCGGCTCACACTTACGATACAGTGTATTACAAAGAACGCGATGTCTTTTGATGTCCACGGTTACAATATGCGTTTTAGATCTAAGGGCAACCATGTAGGGTTTCCATGAAACAAGAAATCCGAGGTTTGGGAAGACTCACACAGAGAAGGCCTATCATGCGGGTTCTGAAGCAAAAGGGTCGGAAGCCATAGCATCATCCATCAGGTTGCCAACCAGCAGACTGTCTGTGGGTTCCATTTGTGATAGGTCATCCACGCCCTCGAATGCACTTCCATCGGGTCCCAGTCCAGATATGTCTAGGGGGCCCATCCCTTCAGGATCAAGGGCAGGGCCAACATCAACAGCCCCGCTGATATTACCATCAAGCTGCTTCAAGGAGTCGTCCAGAACGTCGGGGGTGCCCTCATTCGAAAGGGGTGGTTGGAATGAAATGGACAGTGGATGTGGTTTGGGGGAGGAAAGCTTGGATGGTACTTCGTCCTTCAGTGCCACAGGTTCAGAGACGTCTCTTGAAGCCGTGTTCTCTGGAGGCACAGACTGCGCAGGTTCGTCTTGATCCATTTCTTCGTCTCCTTCCCCACCTTCCGGCTCGTCGGGGAGCGGTGCGAGTGGATCGTCTACGCCGCCCTCATCGTCGCTGAACTGCTACTCGTACATGAGTACTACCTTGCGGAGAAAAACTTGCTAATACATACCTGTACCTTGTCCGTTTTGACCCATTTATATACTTTCAAGGTAGAACCTGCAGGCGCGTCGTCTGGTACAACCCACAACCTCTCCCAACATGGTACAGGTTGCATAAGCTGGCGACGAGCAGCCTCCGATGTTGCTATGCTGATTCCGATTCTTCGACGTGTCGCCATTGCCAAGTATGTTCAGCTGCAGTTTGCAAAGTGAGGACCTAGGGCTCGGTAATGGTCCAAGGCAGCGTCGGTGAATGCTCGGGTCACTACTAGTCACGGGGCCTGCCTATTTGGTTCTTGGTCACTCACCCGTCACGGGCCACCAGCGAGCCTAAACTGGAAACCCAAGCGAACTTAATAAGATGGTATCCAGGGGAAAAGGTAGGTTTGTGCGCCACTCTGTTCTCATCCATTGCTCGTTATATTTTGTATTATTTTATTTTGGTGGAGCACGGGACGAGTAACATGAATTACCTCCATGCTGGTAAATCAGACCCCTACATAACTTACGTATCAACCACCCTTAGGAAATGCTATTACATACATCTGCCAATATGCAGTGGTGTGGGTCTCAGGGGTGGTTGCTGATTGAGAATAGCGGTTTCGTCGAGGAGGATGGTCCCCCCCTGCACTCTAAAACCCCAGCGCCACAGTGCCAGTTGTCAGTCAGGTCCGGCTCGTCGTGCAGTGTACCGGATCATGTGCTTCGGGCTATGACTCAAGGCCATCGGCCTTGCACCCAGAGCAGTGCCTGCTGGCCAGCAGGCGTCCATGTGCGGGTGTTGATGGCACTTAGCCGGTGGTTAGTCACTTTTGCACTGGTGTGTACCCAGTCCAGCTCCTCTTCCCCGCCTGTGCACCACTCAGACCGACCCTTCGCAATCGCCAGGAGTCTATATAGGGGCGTAGCGAAATAAGGCGAAATTCAGACCAGAGCTTCCGTTTTCAAATGAGCAATATCAAAAACCCTGTGTTCTTGGTTGTTCCTTTCTGATTTCAGGGTGCGTGGTGGTGCCGACCTATGGTACGGACTTTCGAGAGCCTCGCAAAGCTTCAAATTGATAGGAACTATGCTTATTATCAGGTAAAGAGCCTCAGGCAACCTCTGTGACGTCGTCATGCTCATACGCCTACCAGTGAAACCTAGGACTCAGGAATGGGATATCAACACACTGTTTCCACTATGTTATAGCTACATGTTAATTTTACAGGTGGCATGTATGACACAGAAATCGAGACAGTCGTTTTGCCATTTTGCCAGATTTCGCCTGGCGGTTAGTGAAACTTACTGCCCCCAATACTACTTAGCGATCAGAGGGCGGTCACAATTTGACTGCACTCTTTTATCGTCAGCATCGCTTCATCTCCAACGTCGCCTTGCACTAGGAGTGATTAGAGTGAGCAAAGCTCAGTGCCAATACCAGATTCACAATATTAGTGTAACCCTTCAGATTACTCATCACACACATCCGACACCTGTCCGATCCATCCCTCCTACATATGTCAGAGCTAACTATGTCAGACCTCCCCATGTTTTTTTGTCGTGCAGAGGTTGTCTCCTCAGGCCTTATCGGCCGGGAATGACAGCTTCCGTATTACTGCTGGATTATCTCTTCTGCCCAATGAAGAACGTCCTCAATGGTCGACGAGGTAACTACTAGAGCCTATGAAAGTGTATCAAGATCAAGATGGATATCCTAATTATATGTCGGAGCTTTGAGAGACATACCTTCTTTGTATCCTCATCATCGTCTCGCATACCATCCGTCTCGACCTGTATGAGAGTTGTCAGCAGGCCGTGTAATCAATACTCGCAATGACTACCGTTGACTCTGAGCTATTCCCGGCAGCCAGCCGCAACTCTGCCAGTGCAGACTCCAACGAGTCGCATTTCCTCAATCTACGTTCAGACCAGTTATACTGTGTATACTAAATTGACTGACTCATGGATAGCCCTGGTTTCCTCTCTTCGCAACTCCAACTGCCGCTTCATCATTTGTTCCAGGTTCTCCCGAGCCTGTAGAGGTTTGGAACGATTAGCAAGCCACGCCGCCAACGTCAACCCCCTTGCACACCTGTACTGGACGGAGGTCGTTGGCAGCAGCAAGGATATTCTGGCCGAGGACTGTAATCCACTCTACATGTCTCTGCCAATCTGGGAACGCTTCTGATGCGGCGTTGGAAGGTGGTGATAGAACGGAGCTGAGGAGTGTCGAATATGTCACCAGCATGGAACGAAGGACGGAGACGAGTGCAGGTCTTCGATCTAAGCATACTGTTCAACAAGGGCAGGTTGCAGAGTTAAGAAGAGACTCACCTATACCGAGGTCAGCAGGGTACAGCTGATGTCCCCCGAGCTCAGCTAGCGAAGGTATTGTTTCTTTCAACTGCAAGATGTATGCAGTCAACGAAGGACATGCAATGTGAACACAGAAATGCGCACAAACCACGTATCGCCGAAGGCATTATAATAGCCATCCTCGATTATCCAGTCTACCCTTGGTTTTTCAAGTTGGGTGAGGGGCCATTCGGGTACATCGGGCTGGTCTGAAAGAGCTTCATGCTGGTGTATCTCCTCGTCTTGCAACCCTGGGGTACGCTCGCGAAGCAAAGATAGAAGTTTCAAGTTGTGAGAAGTGTAGTTGGTGTAGTGAGATGGTGGGGAGGGAAACGGATTGCGAAGTTCTGCCTCTTGTTCGTCATCCATGACTCTGAAAGGCATCTCATCAGTTACGGTGATACAACAGTATATAGAGAATGCATCATGCCATTGTATGAGCTCAGTGGTCCTGTGAATGGTTGTAGCATGGGGTCAACTGGTGGGAACGCTACAGAGTAGTAGTACTCAGACCTGGACCTGGTATTTCACGTACAATTCAGGATGTGTGCTTCTGGACGCGATTTTGACGTGATTCCCACTACCGATAGGCAATGGTTGTTGCAGTGTGTGATCGCGTCGTATTTTCAGTTCTCGATAAGGATCTAACTGGCTTTTAAATACCTTTCCCACCGAACTTTTGCATCTGGTTCGCTTCGTGCTAATATTTCAAAACCGCCTTCGTTGTGCCTTTGATTAATCGGGTCCTCGCGGAGAATTCGAATAGAATAGCCTCAGAATCGGGGTTCAGATTGTGGCCAAACTGGCTCTATGGTTCAACGACACGTTGGTGCTCTCATTCAGTAACTCAACAAGAAGTGTACTCTAGTCACAGCGTTATCTTCGCTTCCGAATCCGCAGTCGCTCACCCAGCCTTATAAAAAGTGTACGCCCCCGTCCAAGTCTCTCTAACATCGACATATAAGATCTGTCCCCTTGTTTTTCAGCACATTCAAGATGCCGCCCGGTTTGAGGCAACTTGTCTTCATTAACCATCCCCATTCCATCTTCCCTGCTGCCATCGCAATATCTGGCCTTTTCGCATTAACACCAAACCCGTCTTTCATCCCTCTCATCCCGTTGTTAATTATTGTTCAGCTGTACACCCAAGTACTGATAAGACGCCCAAAGGCGTTGGTACGGTTTCTAACAGTATTAGCAACTCTATCACTGGCTTCCAGTGCGGCTCACTTGTCATCGTCCCTTGATGCTCTCTCTTCACCCATGGCGTCAATCATGTCTCTTTGGTTGATATCCAGCATGACGTCTGCCTTGGCGTTGAGTGGCATCATCCTCAACACTAGGCTTTGCATGTTTATGAAGACGCCGTGGTCAAGAATCACCTTGTTCCCTGCCATATGGGCGACTCTGTGGCAGGCAATATCATTCATCAGTCCCATTGGTCGCCTGACAGCTTGGAGTCCTGTTAGTGGCATTGCAGCCTACAGCTGGACCAGGCCATTTTTCGGTCCGTGGGCGATTGACTGGATGGTAGCTGCTTGGGCCGTAGTTGGCAGCGAAGCCGTTGGTGCATGGTTCATCGGGCCCATCGACTCGGACGACGACCTGGATCATCCACAACTCATCTCCCATGAATTAGTCAATGACCTACCACCATCTGCTAGATACAAGGGATTAAACCCACAATCGCGTCATGTTATTTTCCTGGCCCTGAGTGCTCTTGTGCTCAGTATTCCGTCGTACTTCATTCAAGATTTCCCTCTACCTCCTCACTCACCGCACTCTACCCCTATCGAAGTCGGATGTGTCCTGCCACCACCAGCGATGCCAGACGATCACCGCTCTACTCTGGCCAGATTCATCGCGGAATCTCAGAAGCTGACAAGGGCAAAGATCCTGCTATGGCCTGAGGGTGCAGTGCAGTTCGACAGCCTACAGGAGCGGGAAGAAGCCATCAAAGAGGTGCAGGCGAAGATCAAGGGTCCATACGTTGGCATCTCGTTCGAAGAAAATGCACCCCCGGATTGGCAAGCAACCAGTGGAAGACAGGCGATGAGAAGGAATGGGCTCATTATAGTAGGCCCCGACGGACCCGTCTACGAGTACTATAAACGAAACCTTGTTCCTAGTAAGTGGGTGCTGTCAACAGCTTACTCTAATCTTGACGTTTTACTTTGATGTGCTAGTCGCCGAATCATTCTCTACACTACCGTCACCGTTCCCGCCCACAATCTACAACCTTTCGCTACATCCTCCCTCCAATACGAGAAAGACGGACTGGGCTCCGCAAGGGCCTCCTTACATCCGCCCCATCCTTCTAACGTCCTCAATCTGCCTTGATTTCTCATCTCCTGTCGCCCTTACTTCTCTCGCCTCTCGCCCTGCTCTGATCCTTGCGCCTGCCAGGACGTGGCATCGCGATGTTGGGCTCGCCATGTGGGAGCAGACGCGCGCACGGGCCGAAGAGATGGGCAGCATCGCCCTCTTTTGCGACGGAGGGGAGGGTGGCATCAGTGGCATCGCCGGGACAGGGATGAGCGAGATTATGCAGACTGGGAGTGGGTCTTGGACCCGGACGATTGGACTTGAGTGGCCCTTGAATGAGGGCAGAACGTTCTACGCGTTCGGCGGGAACTATGCGATGCTTTCGGTTGTTTGGGGGATCTTAGGGATTGGATGGGTTGCGGAATTCGCACTTCTCTGGATCAAGGGTGGGGATGAGAACTACTACTATGGGTTGACGTGGATAACAACCAGGGCCTGCCAGATGACAGGCTCGATCAGAAGCTGGAGAGAGAGGTGGCACGTGTTACGGCAAGGCGAAGAAC
The DNA here is from genome assembly GCA_003314395.1 of Albatrellus ellisii. Classification (NCBI taxonomy): domain Eukaryota; kingdom Fungi; phylum Basidiomycota; class Agaricomycetes; order Russulales; family Albatrellaceae; genus Albatrellus; species Albatrellus ellisii. Next base: position 26,705 of record QLPN01000911.1, read on the forward strand.
GTCCTCTACTCTCATAACTTGTATACAATGTTTTGTACATCCTACGTGATGGGATTCCGGTGGCGGTGGGTGTATTGCCAGTATAATAAAATTACCACCGTCTCGCAGGCCCGAGGGACAGTCCGGTCAGAAGCTCTAATGTCCGCCATGACATACTATTGTGCCCGCTCAGCTGCCTCAGTGACAGGGTTCGGTGCAACACGAGGCCGCTTGGCGTGCACATTAACCTCATTTACCATGCGTTCCTTGCCGTTGACACCGCCAGGCATACATGCTGCTATCGTGCCGACACAGCGCCCAGGAGCACACAAATCAGCTCGGTAACCCGTCCCATTGCTCTTTCTCCCGTGCAGGTCCCGTGTCGAGGACTTGCTTGAATCACCGACGTTCTCATCCAAGAGGTTTCTGCGGTCGAGGTTCGCGCGGAGCCTGCGAAGCTCCCTGCGAGCCTCGGCCAAGCCCAGCGACGCGCCTCCTCCGAGCGCATACACAAGCGTGAAGACCGCTGTCGTGGAATTTCGGGATATCGAGGGCCTGAGCACGGTCATAGAGGAGGACCCTGATGCGTTGGACGACTGGGAGGACGACTTCGAGCCCATTTCGCGCGACGAATACCCCACTGTCTCTGGACCATTTGTCCCAGAGGACAGCACGCCACCTGCGATAGCTGTCGCAGCCAGCCCAGCTGCTGAAGATAGCACCACCCGGCCTTCCCACAAGTCGGGCCTATCGGATCCATTCGCAACCCCTAGTGACTACCGTTCCCCCGTAGAATCCCTGCACCCAGCGTCGTTGTTCTCTCAGTCGTCCTCCTCCCATCGGACACCGGTCGAGAAGCAGCCTTCTTTCTTTGTGCGGCCCCGAACGACCAGCAGAGCGTCGCGTCCGTCGACGAGTCGGAAGAGCGACGAGCAGGACTTGAAGCTCATCTTTGATTTCCCGTCCCCGCCCAGTCACGTTCCTGCACCAGTCCAGGCCAAATCAGGTGATGGCCACAGTGTCATAGGAGCCGAGGAGGTCGCGCCGTTCGCTGACGACTCGTCTGCATTCTTCGATCCAGATCCCTTCCGATCGGAAGCGCTACAGGAACAGGAGGGAACGGTGCTCGAGATAAAGACATCACCATTCAAGAGCCAACTGACGCCGGCCGACTCTGCTGCGTCGTTCCATACCGCACATTCTCGTGCTGGAACACCTGTGCAACTCGAGGTTCCCACACCGCCGCGTGTATCGAGCCCTTCACAGCCTCAGCGGCCTCGTGTATCTACATCGCCGCCTCGTGTGTCTACCTCGTCATCTCGTGTGTGTGCCTCTCCGCCTCGTGTGTCTCCCTCTCTGCCTCATGTGTCTGCCTCACCAACTCGGGTTGCAACGCCACCGCGGGCAACATCGATATCTTCGTCGTCGATTGGTGGAGCGGGCTCGAGGATGAACAAAGCAGGGGTGAGATTGCGGCGGTTCGGATCGTTTACACGAGAGGCGCTGAGGAGCTCATTTCGCACGCCCATATCCGCGTCGAAGCAGAAAAAAGAGAACGTTGGGGAACAGAGCGTGGGAGAGCCAGCGGCGGCGGTCTCTTTCGAACTCCTTCCCGAGCTGATCCCAGAGGCCTTTGACATTCGCTTCCCCTCCGCCGACAGCGTGCCCGCCACTCCCGTCCTCCAGCGATCCATCCAGTCCTTCTACGGCTCCCTCGAGGACTTCCTCACCAACCATCTCCGCAACCCCGACCCCCGCAAACTACACCATCGCTCCGAATCAGCCCCATCTCTCCTTCCCACCATCCACCACCACCCTAAGGCCCTGTCATCCACCCCGCGCTCGCGCTCGCGCCTGCCGCCTCCGTCCCGCCCGCTGCCGCCTCCCCCCGTCCCCAAGTACGAGTTTGTCAAGCCTCAGGAACTCACTGCCTCCCCCTCCTACTCCACCGTCACTGAGCTACGCTACTCGTCTGCAGCCGCCTCACTGACGCCTCCGTCGCCGTCCTGGTTGTCTCGCAACGTTAAGCATCTCGAGACATCTGCGGCTTCTCCTGTCGACGACTTTTTCTCTGACAAGTCTACTGTGAACTCGCCGCCTGCTGAGCGCACCCTGTCGTCATCGTCATCGTCGTCGTCGTCATCGCCGTCGTCGTCACCGCATCCCCAGTCTCCGCACTCTGCTGCCACAGAAGTACTCTACGTCAGTGGACGCGTGACCATCCACGACAAGGCCTCGCCACCGGTTACGTCCTCTGCAGCGCCGTCTGTCACCGAGGTCTCCACTGCGTTCTCGGCCGAGACAGCCCCGACCCTCAGACCGCGGCCCAAGTCCCGACGTCCCTCGCCCTCCGTCTCATCGTCTCGCAAGCCCAACAGCTCTCCCTCCACCGTCTCTGTGTCCCTGATCCGCCCCCGATCCCGCACCAATTCTGTAACTCGGGCAACCATCACGCACTACCGCCGTTCCGTTGTCGAAAGCCGGAAAAAGCACCAGACGCGTGACATACCCTCCTCACATTCCAACACCCATAAACAGAACGTAGCACATAAGGTATGGTGTTCTTTTCCACGCTCTTGCCATGCAGCCCTGAAGTGTGTTATCTTTAGCGCCCTATCCCCCACCTTTTTTCATACACGCCGACACACACCTCGTCCAGATCGTCCCCTACCATCAAGTTCCTCCCCCCTCTTAATATTGCCACCCAAGGTCAGTCCATCGCGTGAGACGCCCCATCCATAGTCTGCAATTTGACTGTCCACACAGCCTCCGCCAGACCCGGAGCCCAGCCCTACCCCCCGCAAGCCCGCCGCCGCACCGCCAAGGCCTTTCCCCAACAAACGCTCTAAGCATACCCCCCAAACAATGTCATATAACGTTCTGAACAAGCCCGAGGAGACCGTGGATTTTGGCGGGGAGATGGACTATAGCAACTACGAGTGGTTCAAGGACCCCCCGCCGCCCCGGCAGCCGGTACGTGGGCAGCTCTTACCCCCAGGCCGCACACCGCGTGAGCTGACGCTGCCCGTGCGTCCCAGCCGCCGCCCCAGCCCCACACCGAGCCATACATCCCGCAGCCCGGCGTTATCGAGCAGAACGAGGCGTTCGACTACGCCCTCAAAGCCGCCCCCAATGTGCTGTACGGGCGGTTGAAGCAGTACGGACAGGTGCGTCCCCCTCTCCCCCCCCGCCTTGTGTACACGTACTCACCGCGCTGCTGTCCATCTCCCCCCAGCTCGGCGTGCTGGCGTGGTGTTCGGAGTTCAGCGAGATGATCGACGCGCTGAAAGCACTCGGGTTTGAGGGCAACATGTTCGTGGCGACACGCACGCAGGCGCTCAAGACGTGCGAGGAGATCCTGCGGCTACAGCTCGACATCAAAATGCAGATCATCGTCATACATCTGTCGTCCCAGGTCGCGCGGCTGCGGCGCTTCCTCGACGCTGACCGCGTGTGGGACGACTACCCTGAAACCTCGTTCCCACTCGATCCGCGCGCATACCCTTCATAGACGCCGTCCCTTCTCAGCCCGCCGCTGTCCCCGTTTTTTTGTTTCTCGTTCGCTATTGTCCATATCTCCTGGATCTTCCCCCTATCACGGTGTATACGGGTTCCGCTATTGTGTCCCTGCCCTATTTGTATCGCAGTCGCTCTCATAAACTGTCCAATCTGTACTATACACCCTCGGCATGCATGCAATCGTTGTGTCTAGTGTCTTGGCCAGCCGGGAACGCCATCGTCGTTCGACGTCCTGCAATTAGCACTGTCAAAGCAGTAGGTATGTGTCGATTGAGAAAAGTACACACAAGTAGCTAGTCCATAAGTATAAGTAAAAGGAACGAGTCTCCCCAGAGGTGAGGCAGCCAGTGGAATAAAGAACGAAAAAAAGAAAGGGGGGGAGAAACTTTGTCTAGATGATCGTCAAGTGAGTTGTGCCAAGGATGTGCAGGGGGGGTATGTATCACTGCGAGAACGCCGCCATGCCGGCGTACTTGCTCCAGAACTCCGCTGTCGACGGCACCTGGGCCGCGAACGACGCTGGCAGCGGTGGGGGCTGGTACGGGGACTGGCGAGGTGGCTCTGGCAGTGGATTGAGGACGTGGTTATGGGGGGGCGACGATTCTGGGGAAGAGATGGAGGGGAGCAAGTTGATGTCGCGGTACGACCGATAGCTACTGTAGTAAGCACTGGACGACTGTCCTTGCGAGACAGTCTGCGAATAAATTATGGGTGGGGGCGGTATGGGTACGCCATTGAATGGGGCCGGGTCTTTATACAGGGTGTGGCTAGAGCCGTGCACACCAGGGACCATGGGGTTCGACTTGTAGAGGTCTCCATTCAGGCTGGGGCTGCTGCCGATTGACATGGCCTGCAAGTCCTCCAGACCGTACGCGATGGAGCGTCCCTTCCATAGTCGGTCCATCTCCCAGGCCTCCCGGGCTCTGAGCGCGTTGATATCGGCGACAGACGCGATGTCGGAGTTGGGGCGTGTTGATGCCGAGGGACGCCGCTCGCGCAACGCGTGGGGTAACAGATAGGACGAGTCAGTCACGTTGGTGTCGACTGGCGACTTGTCGCCGCGGTCCTTCTCGACTTGGCTCCTGCGCTTCTTCGTCGAACTCCCTTCCCTGTGGTGCACACGGGAAGGGCTGGGACGGCCCGTCGAATCAACACGAGTTGGGCTCTTCATGGGTATCGATTGCATCAGTGAACGAAGGCCACGATGCGATCAAATGATCTGCTTACGCACCTGAACTGCTGCCTGCGCTCTTTCCTTCTCCTGGCGCCTGCTTTCCCTTTGACTACTGCGCCTGGCATCGTCCTTGGATGTCTTGCTCCTCTTGAGTGGCTCTGGCGATCCAACGACCTCCCATTGCTCCCCATGTACCACGATGGTTTCGGCCGTCGGGGACAAGGTATCTGAAGAACTGCGAACGAGCCTGAACGTCTCTGTCTCCCTGCTAACGACAGAACTGGACTTCTTGCTGCGCCTGGTGCCGTCCTTGCCCTTGGTCGGAGAAGACTCGCGAGAGGAGGACGTGGCACCGTTGGGCGAAGGGTTGGGCGTCGGCAGCACGGGCGACGGAATGTGGATGGGGGTTGTGTATGGGGTTGGTGGGTTGGCGATGATGGAGGCCTTCGAAAGAGGAGAGTCGTCTATCGCAACGGTGGCGACTGCCTTGACTACAACAGGGTGATCATGAGGGTGCGTAGGGTAACTTTGGGGGAATGGTATCTTTGGGGAAAAGGCGGGATTCACGAATTCAGGACTTGTGGACGAGCGGTGTACAACAGCATTTAGAACTTCGATGGGTTTTGATGGAGGAGAGAGAGGCATAGGAGTGGGCATCAACACTGCTGCCGAGATGGTCGGCTCTTTCTGCTGAGGAGACTCTACCAAACGCTTTGATTCGGGCAGAAATGAGGGCATGGCTTGCAACGTGACTGACGGCAGAGCTTTGGTCTGCTTCGCCTGAGAGCTCATGGTGGGGGGTTCTGGCGGCAGAGTAGAGCCAGGATATATAGGTGAGTTATCAGAGGAGCTGGGCACATCGGGATTGGCAATTGTCAATTTTCCGATAGAGAACGGTGCCTCGAGTGATATGGAGGACTTTCCGTCGTCAATGTCATGGTCTCGTAGCACACGACTGACAGGAGGAAGCTCAGGACGTTTGGCAAGGTCCGACTCGAAGGCAGGTGGAGGCACGCGTTTGGTTGGGTCTGCACTAAGGGTGGAGAGTACGGACTGCTTCTCCGGCGAGGGCTCTGCTGACGAAGTACGATTGCCTGGGTCAATACTCGCCTGCCGACTGGTAACATCGAACCACTCGTCCCTATCGACCGGGGGTCTCCCATGACCATTAGACCCTTTGCGTAAAAGACTAAGCCTCTTCGCCAGTCTCCCCAAGACACTGCTGTGCTTCTCTTTTCTGTCTACCATCGAGGTGGCTGAGAGGGTGTTCGGAATGGAAGAGGTCGAGAGGGATCTTGGGAGGGCAGCACCAAGCTTGGACAGCTTGCGGGCGAGTGAGGAGGAGTTGGTTTGAGTAGAGAGCATGGTTGCGTCAAGGTCGAGCGTTGTTGCAGAGCCAGGATCGGCGGCGTGTGGAGGCGTGTTGTCGGAATCTTTGTCCTTCGCGCCAAAGACACCACGGATACCGGGAGTGCGTCGCTTAGTTAGCCTTCTGGGAAGCTGAGGGGGTTCTGGATCAGTGATCTGCAAATGCAAGACGGAGGTGGATTGAGACAAGGGCGAAGGCGTAGTAGTTTTGTGTCGTTGGCCGTTGTTGAGACTATTTAAACGTGAACGAGGCTGAATGCGAGGCTAAGGGAAGGTGGAGTGAGCTGTGTGAACGATGAGGGCAATGACGTCCTTACATCTAGGTTGTCTGGGGAAACGGGGCTGCGCTCCGGGCCGAGGCCGACATCGTAGGGAGACTGGTGGTGCCAGTTTGTACCCCATGGGTCAGTGCCATCGAGGAGATCGACGTTGTCATGGGGAGTGTTGGAGAGCTTTCGTGTCCTGACTTTACCTGTTCCGTCGGGGATGCGCACCTCGGATGAACTGGGAGTGGGGAGAGGAGAGCCTGAAGGCGTTCTGCTGGGACTAGACGCCTCTTCGAGATGGTGGTCGACGGTTATGGGGGGAAAGGAAGGAGAAAAAACGGTGGGTGGGCGATTAGCATCAGGATTTGAGGGGGAGAGATGAATGTTTTTGTAGAGACGAGGGCCGACGGGATTGTGGATAGGGAATTTAGAGCGGAACTGAAGGACAGACGCGTTGGCCAAGTCGGCCTCGGTGGTGAACCAGGAAGGGAGTTCGTTGAGGGGATCAGGAATGATGGTGCGGGTATCCGAAGATTGCTTTGTCAATACGTCTGAATCTTGAGGAATGTCGTGAACGGGCTGGTCATCGAGAGGATCAGAGGATGTAGGGACGGTGGAGGCTCGCTTTGAGGATTTGCGAGCGAAGACAGAGGCAGAGGTGTGTTTGTGAGAGGGGATTGAAGGGGGGGTGTCGGGAGGAGAGTCCATGAGGGACGGAAGAAAAAGAGCATCTGGGGATGAAGAGGAACCAGATGAGTGCCACTCTGCGCCTAGAACAAGAGCCCGGTTGAGTTTCAACCTCGCTAAACGAAAGACGCTCTGGTCGACGCTGCTAAAAGATGACCTCGTGCTCGCCGGATCTTTCGTATCCCCTACAACTGAGCGCTGCTGACTTTTACCATTTTGGTATACGCCTCGCGTTCACATCGGATCGGATCAGTCTGCTCCCGCCTCCGTTGAGTCCGAGTCCGAGTCCGAGTCCGCGACGTGGCGGTGCATCCCTAATCGTTCTCTCAGATTAGATCTTTTCTATGGCCCTCCGCATTCTCGTGCTCGGTAGTGGCGCCCGTGAACACGCCCTCGCATGGAAGCTTGAGCAGTCTCACCTTGTCCACCATGTCTTCGTATGCCCAGGCAACGGTGGTACCCACTCGGGCAAGAAAACTACAAACCTCCCAGACCTCTTCGTTCCCGATTTCACCAACTTGGTCTCTTGGGCTATCGAAAACGAGGTGCGTTCTCGGTGCTTGTTGTACCCTCCGGCGCTCATTCCCTTCAGATACATCTCGTCGTGCCTGGGCCAGAGCAGCCGCTTGTCGATGGCGTCGAAGCTCACTTCCGCAAAGGTCTAACCTGATTCTCCATGTGTATGGCACAGCGTGTGACCTTGCTTGTTCTCAGTCGGCATTCCTGTCTTTGGTCCCACCGCTCTCGCCGCCAGAATGGAGGGCTCAAAGGCCTTTTCTAAAGACTTCATGTCCCGCCATTCCATACCCACCGCTGACTTCCGCGTCTTCTCCTCATCCCAAGTTGATCAGGCGGTTGAATATGTCAGAACATGTGGTCACAGCGTCGTTCTCAAGGCGAGTGGTCTCGCCTCCGGAAAGGGCGTCCTGATTCCCGAGTCCGTCGACGAAGCCGTCGTTGGTCTGCACGACATCATGGTCCAAAACGTGTTTGGATCTGCAGGTCTGCTGGCTCGCTCATCCTCATCTCCCTTTTACTGATTGATTGATCATTGTCTTCTTCATCTCCCGCAAGGTGATCAAGTTGTGATTGAGGAGCTGCTGACGGGTCCAGAGCTGTCGGTCTTGGCCTTCTCGGATGGTTACACCGTCATCCCACTCCCAGCTGCTCAAGACCACAAGCGTATCGGCGAAGCCGACACCGGTCTCAATACCGGCGGCATGGGTGCTTATGCGCCTGCCCCCGTGGCAACCCCCGCTGTCACGGACCGCATCATGAAGGAGACACTGCAGCCAACAATAGATGGTATGCGCAAAGAAGGTATCTCGCTCTCCTCTACTTCCCACATTCCGGCTATCCATCGCTCGCCTTATCACAGGCTTCCCCTTCGTCGGCCTCCTCTTCGCCGGCTTCATTTTGACCGAATCCGGTCCCAAGGTGCTCGAGTACAATGTCCGCTTTGGTGACCCAGAAACCGAGGCCCTCATGCTCCTGCTCAGCGATGACACTGACTTGGCAGCTATTCTCTTGGTAGGCTTCCGGAAGACTCTGGTGCATGTCACTAATCTTCGCATAGGCCTGTGTGGAACGTCGACTAGACTCGGTCAGCATAAATGTACGCCCTGGCTCTGCAGTCTCTGTCGTGTTGGCCTCTGCAGGCTATCCCGGCAGTTACGCCAAGGGAAAGCCCATCACCGTAGGAGACGTTCCATCAAGTACCCCCGTCGCCACCTTATTACACCTGTCTCCTCTAAATTATTGATCACAGACGTTGTCGTTTTCCATGCCGGAACAACCCTGTCCAACGGTGTCATTAAGACGTCTGGTGGACGTGTCATCGCCGTTACAGCGTACGCGCCCACGTTACGCGAAGCACTGGATGCCGTGTATGCCGGTGTCGAGAAGGTGCATTTTGAAGGCAAGGTGTACCGACGCGACATCGCACATAGGTATGCAGCAGCAGCATCAACGTCGCAGCCTTGACTCACTGCCTCTGTGCTAGGGCATTAAAGACAGATGACAGCGCATCACAGGGCCTCACGTACGCCCAGGCAGGCGTGTCTGTGGACGCAGGCAACGCGCTTGTCGAAATCATCAAACCATTCGTACGTACCACACGTCGCCCAGGCTCGGACGCATCCATCGGCGGATTTGGAGGCGTTTTTGATCTGAAGGCTGCGGGTTACAAGGACCCGGTTCTGGTCAGTGGCACAGACGGCGTGGGTACCAAGCTTCGCATTGCTGTCGATGTCGGCATCCATGATACCGTAGGTGAGCACTAAAATGCCCGGACCCCCGCTGCTGACCGCGAATGCGCACGCCGCCCCAGGAATCGATCTGGTTGCCATGTCTGTCAACGATCTAATTGTACAAGGCGCAGAGCCGCTCTTTTTCCTGGACTATTACGGGTGCGGACGGCTCGATGTCCCCGTCGCTGCGCAGGTCATCAAGGGCATCGCTGACGGTTGCCGCCAAGCCGGCTGTGCGCTCATCGGCGGCGAGACCGCAGAGATGCCCGGCATGTACCAGACAGGTGAGCTCCCCGCCGCCAGCGCCAGCGCCCTCTGACATCGCACACGCACGCAGGTGACTACGACCTCGCAGGGTTCGCCGTCGGCGCCATCGAGCGCGCGCAGCTGCTCCCGCGCCCGGACATCGCCGCAGGCGACGTGCTCCTCGGGCTTCCGTCGTCCGGGCTGCACTCGAATGGGTTCTCGCTCGTGCGCGCGGTTGTCGCGCGCGCAGGCCTGTCGTACGCAGCGCCGTGCCCGTGGGACGTGCGTGTGCCGCTCGCGCGCGCGCTGCTCGCGCCGACGCGCATATACGCGCGCACGCTGCTTCCCGCGGTGCGCGCGGGGCTCGTGAAGGGTATGGCGCACATCACCGGCGGCGGGTTCATCGAGAACCTCCCGCGCGTCCTGCCCGCGGGCCTCGGCTGCATTGTCGACGCCGCAGCGTGGGACCTGCCCCCTGTGTTCCGGTTTCTGGTGCAGCGCGGCAGCATCGCGCCGCGCGAGATGGCGCGGACGTTCAACAACGGCGTCGGGATGGTGCTGGTGGTGCACCCCGACAGGGTCGAGCAGGTTGTTGAGACGCTCATGGTGGCGGGCGAGCCGGTGGTGTACAGGATCGGCGAGGTCACGGCCAGCCCGGGCGTAGAGATGCGGAACGTAGACAGGTGGGCGGCGTAGAGCCTTCCCACACACAAAACGCGGTCATATTGCAACATTGTACTTTATCTATGCTTGCTGAAACGATACTTGATAAAGACGTGTTTTTTCGTTGTTTATATGATGAAAAAGGCCAGAAACGATGGTGGTGAGCAAAGCGCGGAGGCCGCCACGGAGAAATGATATGAAAAAGAGGGAAGAGTCGCAGTATCACAAGATATCAGATAGTAGCGTAAATAACCAAAGGATACCAGCTCGCAGCGGGACGGGCAAAATGACAGACGAGATAGAGTGTGTGAATCTAGAAAAGCACATGATAACAGATGCATAATGAGAGATGAAAAGCTTGATGTTGGAAAGTCAAGACAGGAGCTGGGGTCGTGTGGAGGCGAGGGTAGTGAGGGATGGGGGTAAGTAGGGTGGTAGGTACATACCATGACAAAGGAGACCAAAAATATAAACATGCGCAGTGAAAGCAACGATCAAAACAAGAGCGCGCGCAAGCGAGGAAACAGAATGCCTTGAACAAGAGCAGGTTGTCGTAGACCAGTCAGTGAAAACGCGGAAAACCCATTTCGGCCGTTTAGGCAGAGACCGACACCTCTTTCGAGGCGTCAGGTGCCCCGTTCGCGACGGCGGCAAACGACACAGGCAGCTTGCTGACTACGGGGTCCTGCGACACGTCTGACATCACTGGAGCCGGCTCTGGAACGACTTTCGCGGGCTATGGCGACAGGCGATGGGTAAGGACAGAAGATAGACAGCGCCATTAACTGACCTGCGGGGGCGGAGTCTGGTCTGGCGTCTCGCTGCGCGACGTCGACTCCTTGCGCCGCGGCGGCGCCTGCAGTACCTGCGCAGCTGTTGGCCCGTTGTGGCCATTCAGCTGTCCGTTGATCGCAGGGCTGCGAGACGGAGGGGTTGTCGAGCCACCAAGGACGGGAAACTCGTCAGCATTCGGGACCCGCTGTTTGGCAGGGACCTGCTTCATAGCACGAGGGCCATGAGCGAACGGGCTGAAGTGCTTAGGCCCTCCCACAGGCAGGCGCCCGCGACCGGCAGGATCTGGGGTAGTGGCTACACTGTTCTCCTGACGTCGAGGGAGAGTGCTGTCCTGGTTGAATGATGATTCCGTCAGAACCATGCCCCCAAGCAAAGGAAACCAAAAGCTGGTACTTACATCACGAACAGACATGCCAGCAAGTTTTTCCTCGATGGAGTGAGTGCCGTTCATCATGGGCGAGGGCCGAAAACGTCCGCCCCTGCCGATGAAGTGAGGCTGGTGCGGACCTGACACGTCAGGGATGACATGCGGGAACCGACAATCATCGCTAATCAAATTTCCGACAACTTCAACATCAATCTAGCAGTATTTAGACCCCGATTACTTACCCATTCCTACACCTACCAGAGGGGAAGAAAAGGCATGGAGGTTTGCGGGACCCGAATGACTGCCTTCGCATGCCCCCCCGACGATGGTGGCTAGCCCCATCACGATGGCCGAAACTGTCTGCTACGTGGACAGGCACAGGCTTTTGGATGCCGTTTGGCTCTTGCACTGGTCGCTGCGCAGGCTGAGCGGGTGGAACGTAATGTCCACTTGATTCTCGCCGGGGATCGTACGAATGAATGGCAGGAGGCGCAGAAATAGCGGAAACAGGATAGGCGGTCTGAGGAGATTGCGGCCCGCCCGAAGACGGTGGATGGTTCAAGGGGGGGAGAGACGAAATCGATAGTGGAAGAGGAGCAGTGCCTTGATTAGGGTAAGATGGTGAGATGGGCGAGATCGCACCATATGGAATGGGCGCTGGAGCTGGAGCGCCTGCAGGGCTGTAAGGCCCTTGAGCCTGTACCGGAGGCATTATCTCTGAGTTCCTTCTGGCGTGGACAATTGCGGGCGGTGGCTGAGGCGGTGCAGACTGTGGACCAGCCTGAGGAGACACCGGGGTCAAATGAGGAGGCATGCCATTGGCCGGGTGGAATGGCGGGTGCGGCATCGAATAGAAATTAGGAGGATAGGGGAGAGGTCCCATGCCATCGTAGGGGGCGGGATATTGAGCTGGCGGAGGCATGGCGTTTTGATAGTAAGGCCCCTGAGGATGAGCAAACATACACGAAGAACCATAGCGACAAGCGGGGTAGTAACGGCATGGGATGAGTCGAGCGATCTCCGGTGGTGGGAGATTAGAGAGAGCACCGCCTGTTTCATCTCCAGATGGCATGACTGGCGGATAGTATGGGACTGAACCCTCGGGAGCGGGCGGAACAGGCATTCCAGGATAATAGGCGTACGCGCCGGGTGGAGGCATGTAGTAGCCCTTAGACGGACTAGTGTTCGGGTCATGAGCGTACGCAGCCTCCTGATGAGCTGGCTGTGTGTTGATCTTTTGGGAAGCAGCAGTACGGAGTAAGTCTACGATGGCAGGGTCCGACGTATACTGTTCCGGGATGCCGTGGCTAGAAGCGTTAGTAGCGTCAGCGCCTGCAAGAGGGCACATGCAAATGCTGTCAAAGACGAGATAGGCTATAGCTGACGACGCACTCACCCCTCTCCAGCAACGCTCTGACCACGTCCCGGTGACCGTTTCTGACCGCTTCAATGAGGGGCGTGACACCATCCTGGTCTTGAATGGGAGCACGTCAGCGTAGGGTACGGCACTGCGGCGCGCAACAGCGAAGGAAGCGCGGGGCAGACTGGAAGACCTGAGACACACCTTTGATCTCTATATCGGCGGGAGAGGCATCCAGCAAAAGGTGGTTGACAATTGAGAGGTCACCCTCTGAACAAGCCTTGGAGAGATCAGAAGCCATTCCTGAGACGAGAAAGAGGAGGGAGAGAAGGGAGAGAAGATAATGTGGGAGGAGGAGGTGTGTGTGGGAGGAGGGAGGGAAGAGGAAGGATGTGTGCTACGGAAGTGAGGGGCGGGGAGTCGGACACGAAGGCAATTTCTCAAAAAAAAAGCCTGGGAAAGATCTCGATATGAGATTACGATCATGTCATCACACCTCTGTGCCTTTCCTTCAATCCTGTATTCCCCCTTCCCCGTCCGTTATCTGTACAATTACTACGATGGGTACCTATGCTAATCGCTCAATCCAAGCTTCTTCATCAAGCCCCGCGCAGGCAGTCCTGCCTTCACAGGCAACTCCAGCTCACGAATCGGAGGGTGACTCATCAGCCAACGAGCCCTTTCTCCCACATCTTTCCCTAGTAGCAATCCGGTCAGATCGGGCCCTCATCCCCTTGTCCCTGCATCCTGCACATACCTTCATAAAGAACCTCGTACACCTGAACAGACATGTCGCTGTAAGTTACGACCGCTAAAACACCTCCAGAGATCTTGTCTACGTACCCCAGTAGCGATCGGAGCAGCGACCCCAAGATCGTCAATAATGCACTTTAAACCCTTCGCCGTCGTCACCCCTTCAGCTACGCTCCCAAGTGTTCTGATGATATCCTCTAGCGCCTCCCCTTTCCCCAACCTGAAGCCTACCGTATAATTACGACTCGTTGGCGAGCTGCACGTTAGAAATAGATCCCCAACTCCCGCAAGTGACAAAAATGTCAGAGGGTTTGCCCCGTACGCCGTTCCAATCCTTGTCATCTCGGCCAAACCTCGCGTGATCAGACCTGCACAACGCTGTTCGGAACGCACTGATCACTGACACTTATTCTTTACTTACTAGCTCTGGTGTTGTTCTCGAACCCAAGGCCATCTGCCATTCCAGTCGCGATGGCATACACGTTCTTCAGGGCTCCAGCCAACTCAATACCAATGGGGTCCGCACCCGTGTAGCTGCGAGACATTAGGACAATGTAGGGTTATTTGCACCGAAAAGTCTCACCAACGGAACCAAGGCTGATGAAAGAGTTGGGAGGCTTTTTCAACATGCACCTCCGACAGCGATGCGACGGACACGGAGGTTGGTTGTCGTCTTATAACTGTCATAACGGAGTCAGATGTTATAAACACTGTGATCTTCAATTCTCACTTTCTTTCGCGAAGGACGGCCCAGACTGAGGCCCACAATGTCATTTAGACATGAGTATTGAAGGTACAATCCGCATATATGCTCACAATAAAAGTCGCAACCCGGGCGATATCTTTACCGCACGTGTCTACAATGATCTCCAGGGTGAGAGCATTAGTGGCGGTCTCGATGCCCTTGTTTACGAAGATGAGAAGGGGCAGATCATGCTCATTCAGAGAAGGTCGTAATCTCGTGAGTATGTCCCTGAAAGCGACATCAACATATGACAATGCAGAAGCTCTGCGACAAGACTTACCTCACACCCTCAGTGGGAATGGCGAATAGTAGCACGTCAACCTGCCTGATCAGGCCTGCATCTGGGAACTCGGGACCAATTGCACGTATGGTGTGGGGAAAGTCATGGTCCGTAAGATAACGAGGATTCCGGTGGTGAGAGTTGAAATGATCCACTATTTCTTGCTCACGAGACCACATAAACACATCATGTTCTGAGTCACCTAGATGATCCGCAAGACAGCTCCCAAAATTGCCGCCACCGAGGACTAGTACTCTTGACTTGGGAGAAGGTGAACGAGCCATTGTTGTAGAAGGTATCATGAAACCGGAAGGTCGAGCACTGCGACTGAGACGAACGGATACGCTATGGTTGAGACGAAGGAGCGAATGGCTGGAAAAGTGACAGGAAACTGTACCGATGACAAATTTATGTGTCAGATAAATGGGTAGTGCAGCCTGAGAGCAGAACATGGATACACTTCAGAAAAATGCAGATGCAGTCTGCGACGTGTTGCGAATGGTGTACTGTAATGTGTTTATGTAACAAGAAGCTAGAACAAAGGTTCTGACTCGAAATGAACCTAGGGCTCACAATCACACTACAAGGAACCGCCCGATATCTGGGCAGAGTGTGAAGAGAGGTTGATTCACGACGGATTTATGGCCTTTTGCAAGTGAAAAGCTTCGAGCTCGGAGCCCCGCGTGGCCATTATGAGGACACGTTGTGTTACGCAGTGTCTGTCACGTACTGTCACTTTCCGGGTGATTGTGACCCACAACAATCCAGTTCCTCTATTCATCATCCAGTTCAAGTGGCCTTGCTGCCATCATACCAACACGCTCTTTCCCTCACGTACCTATACTTTGGTCCTAATCCCTGCTTGTTTTATTTATACATTATCTCTAACCATGCCAACTCAAGACCGAACAAATGAGTTTCGCGCTTGTGTGGAGTCCATTCGACACAGGTCATCCGTACCCTTCAAGGCTGAGGCCAGGCAAAGGCTGCAAGGAAGAGGAAACAACAAAAGTGAATTTTCGGGAATAGCCTCTGCTATAGGAAAGGACATCAGTAGCACCACCTTGAAACTATCGAAATTAGCGCAATGTGAGTCTTCTAGTTCTGAATGTAGGTATCCACCGCTCAAGAGGTACAGTGGCGAAGCGGAAGACCCTTTTCGATGATCGGCCCGTGGAAATCAGTGTAAGTCATTGCCCCCCCTTGCCAGTTGCCAAACTTGAGATGCATCCGTACTTCCCCACCTCAGGAACTCACCTTTGTCATAAAGCAAGACATTGCCAACATCAATCAACAGATTGCTTCACTACAAGCATACGTGAAACAGCGGAAGATACAGGGCGGTGCGAAATCTGCGGAGGGAAAACAAGTGGACGAACACAATCATAATGTCGTCGTACTGCTGCAGAACAAGCTGGCTGATACAAGTATGACGTTCAAGGATGTCTTAGAGATCCGGACTCAGGTTCGTTATGCTCGCCTGTATGAACTCTCCTCTAGCCTCACAGCCAGTTAACAATTAGAACATGAAAGAGTCTAAAGACCGGACCGAGCATTTTATGTACTCTACCGCATCAGCCGCTAACCAAGCACCTACAAGTGAGTCTTTTCTGTTTCTTTTTTTATTAACCCCGAGACCCTTCCCCGTTTCGGCAGTCCTATCTGATGTACTGCCGTAGATTCTTATCTTTTCTCCAGTACACAACGACAAGATCCTATGGGAGACGGTTCTTCAGCTCATGATGGTAAAGGGAAAGGAAGAGCGACACCAAACCGTGATACGCTCGCGCTAGACCTTGAGCACGTCGAGGAAGGAGCGGGGAGACAGAATGGCGGGGCTTTCATGCAAATGGAGCTGGTCGAGCAGCAGGTAATTTCATTCACTCAATGTGCTTTATCGCCACTCACACCATGTATGTCTCCAGGACACTTACATTCAATCTAGGTCATCCGCAATCGAATCCATCGAGTCTACCATAGCCGAATTGGGCCAAATATTCAACCAGCTGGCACACATGGTCGCGGAACAGCGAGAAACTGTACAACGAATCGATGCAGATACGGTAGACATCGCATCGAATGTTAGCGGTGCTCAAAGAGAACTTTTGAAGTATTATGCCGGCATTTCAAGTAACCGCTGGTTGATGCTCAAAGTCTTCGGCGTATTGATAGTCTTTGTGCGTTTCTCGTCGGTTTGACGTAGACGTGTTACTGACTAGCGAACATCCAGTTCCTTATTTTCATCTTGGTCTCATGAGCGCCGGATGCCGCATCTTTACCTTTATACCTCGGATTCGTGTTTCTATGGACTTTTATGACACTAATAGTATAGACACCGCATGAAACCCTCTTACATGACATCAACCATCCTTGACCTAGCATGAAGGTGAATGTCAGCCAACAGGTATCGCATTAACGCCGGTCCCATGTGATTTCGTCCGTGTAGCTCGCTTGCCCGATTTCTTTGACTTCCTGCCTCCACGGTGTATTGTACCATCATTCTCTTCGTCCACAGTCCATGTTCTCTTTTTGGCCAGGGTAGCCCCCTCACCTGAGGTGTCTGAGTATCGCTGGAGTGTGTCAAGTTGCGCGTCAGGGCCTGAAACTTGTTTCTGTGCCTTGTTGAGCTGCGGGCAGTAAAAATGGCCGATGTAATTGTCAAACGAGTTCGGCATCACAAGCAAGAGTAGGTTGTCCCTCACCCTCTGTGAGGCCAATTCTTTATTTCGCTGTTTCACTTTAGCAAGTCTATGGTCACTCTTGCCTCCGCCTCCTGCTGTGAGTTCTACATTAATACTCCGGCCATCAAGTTCGGAGTGATGCAGTTTCAACGCCTGCTGTAATGAGGAACGCGTGCTGAACTCCAGAAACGCACAACCCTTTGATTTCGCTACAGTTGCTCCTGACTTCATCTTCCTGGGTGTAAGCAGCCGGATTGTTGGGGGTGGGTCTGGGGGTGTGGCGGATTAAGATACACCATCCCACAGTAAGTGCAATCAATGTTGACGCACCGCAGACAGAGAAATGGTTCTCAATTGCTTCTCGCGAAGTCGCATACTTCAAATTTCCTGCCCGTACAACCATGAGAAGAAACATATGGGCAGATGAGAAAAGTCAACTAAACCATACCGACAAATAAAATTAGTCTCTGTTTTGTGGATTGCTTGTTTTGGCCTAGGCCTGATTTGCTTTGTTCATCAATAACGACCACCTTCCTCCGCTTTGTTCGTTCTTGTTGCACTCTCTCCACAACTTCCGCCTGCCTCTCTCCCGTCAACACGGCATCCGCTTCAACCACCCTCTTCCTCTTCTTAGGGAGTCTCGGCACATCGTCACCCAGTTTTCCCTTTGTCGCCTGAGGCATCCTCTGCTTCTCCTCCACCTCGTCCTCAGCATCCGCCGTAGCTTCCACTTGATCGCCCATGAGCTCAAGCGTATCTTGGTCTTCAGCGACAGGCACCGCAATAGCATCTTCATCATGGTCCGCTGGCTTGCCCTTACCTTTGCGGCTGCGGAATGCGACCGCCTTTTTCTGCTTCTTCGTGAGTTTCGTCATCATCCTTCTGAAGGGTTGGTGGTTCAGGGCTATGGCAGTGTGTATGTGGAGCGGATGGCGACTCTGGAATGCAGAAGGATAGAACAGAAGATTGAGGACAGCATTGGCACACTGATCGTTTTGCAATTATTCACGTTCGTCACGTGATTTGATGATATGTAATCTCATCAAGCGACTGAGATTTCTATCAACTCCTCTCTTTTCTCATTTCAACGTCTTGCCTTGCAGCACTATGTCGCACTAGTGCTACAAGGCAAGCCGCCGAAAAGAGGGAAGGGAATGGGTAGTAGTTCACGATAGCATATGGTAGCAACAGTGGGGTACAAGTTACTACAGTGTTTGAAGTAGATTATAGTGCTTGGTATGGACCTATAATATGCAGTAAAGACTTCTGGGATATGCTGTTTACAACTAGGATACACCTCCAGGGTATCATCCTAATGACAAGCCCCCAACAGCATCTCCAGTTCCATCAATTTCTCTATCCTCACCATCGCCTCGACGTCCATTCATCCTAAGTGGCCGCGCAATGGGGCTAGCCAGGCTCATCGACGAACGCAATGTAGGGCTGGATGCAACACTTGCGGACCCAAGGCTCGGTCTGGAAAACGCAATGGCGGCACCTCCATATTGGGATACCGTGGGCGATGATGCGACCGAATTTGAAGTCGAGTTTACAACAGGTATAGGCATGGGACCTCGAGAGGAACCAGATGCGCGTGGGATGTAGATCGGAGAAAGAGAGGAATAGGTCTCACGGAGAAAAGACACAGACGGAGACACCGCACGACGTTTGGACGCGGTCGGATACGGATCGAAGCGGTCATCATCTGAAACAGTGCATAGGTTAGATAGGTGCCCTTCACAATGCGTGAGCAAATGACCCTACATTTTCGCTTGTTGGTACGCACAGCCGAGGCTGTAGGTGGCGGCGTGTATCGCCACTGATTGAGATGAGCTATCGGGGTGGAAACAGGTTGAAAACCATAGACTGAAAGGGGCTGAGAGATTCCATGTCAGTAGGAGAATGGAGGGTGATTGCGACAATAATGCGTACCATGTCGATGTCCATGGCCACTGCACCTCCAGGGGAATCAATGGGGAGGTCGTCGCCGCTGACGCTGCCCCCGACACTTGGTGCTGGAGTACGAGGCTTGCTGATGGTGATAGGTTCACTTGTGGGAGCAAACGCGAAGGTGTCCTCGTCGCCTTCGGCCTCGTCATCGTCGCTGGGTGTATCCTCCCTCTGTGGATCTTCGAGTACTTCTTCTGGATACCGCCCGCGGTCCGAAGATGCACGCGGAGTGCGAGGTTGCATTGGCAAATCGGAGAACGACGCGACGAGTCGCTGAAACTGGGCTTCAGACTTGACTTCTGTCTCGTCCGGCTTTGTCTCTGTAGCCAAACTGATGATACGGGGTAGCTTTGGCTATGGCGTCGAGGAGTCAGACTATGTCCTCACATGTGTATTGAAGACTGACTTACGGGACACGAGAGACGACGTATATGTGCGCGGTAGAAGAGCTCTCCTGATGCATCCATGAGAGACAATGAGGAATTACGGGGAGGAGTTTGGGGGCGACTGATTTTCATATCACCATCAATGTCGCTGTCAGTGTCCTTGTCATCTTTATCCCCTTCCAAAACCCCAGGAAGTGGGGGAGTGACATTCGCTGAGCTACAGGATGGCGAGCTATCTGTGAACATATGTTCCTTATCGCCGTCGGGCTCCGAGAACCGGCGACGGGACGGAAGTGTAAAAGAGGTCGCTAGAGGACTGGTAAGATGATTGTCTGAGATGTGCTTGGGTGCCAGCAGACTTGGTCTGCGAAAGCGGAATAACAATGGATTGAAATCATCTGTAGCTTGTGGATGAATAGAGGTGCTGGAGGAAGAAGTAGGTAGAGCAAAGTCGGAAGACGAGGCGGGAAGTGAAGGCCTCGTAGACTGTGATTGAGACATGTTGTCGAGTGTCTTGTTGAGGGGAGCGTATTGGCAGGAGCAGCCTGCAGAAAATGTGCTAGGAGAGGCGGGGGTGTGGTTGGGGACATGCTGACCTTTTTCAGTCAACCAAAGCAGCCGTTTCAATTGAAATTGCGGTTGTGTCGGTTTCTAATTTGCCACACAGACTCTTATACATATGTTTCTCCTTTAGGCACGGAACATTAGTCTATGATCGTTATATGATGGCTAGTGACTAGTTGACAACTGGATGTGCGACGTATTTTATGCTTAATGATCCAGCAGAGCTCATTCCGTACACCAAACTAATCAAGCAGCGCCCCAGATATTCACATGACGGTCATCATCTCATTGTATTGTAGTACAATTCTGCAAAATGACAGCCGGCCCCACGCAAGTATATACATACGTAACGACTTGATCTGTCCCGTTTAGACATTAGATGCCGGCTTTCAGGAGGTCAAACAAGACCTTTCCTGAAGATAAAAGTAAGGCTGTGTGTGAAGTGGATTAGTCCTGACCTCTACCTCGAGAAACCGGAACGTACCGAGCTTTCCGAGATCTCCAAATGCTCCATGGTGACGCTATACAATGAATCAGGGAGTGGACTTTGACAACAATGGTAGACAAGAGATATACCTTGTTGGGGTCGCCAGTGGCGTAGCCCATAGTGTAAAAAATACGAGAAAAGGACCACAATCCCAATGACGCCGCAGCGATCTTGGGGTGCTCAATGGCAGTAATTCCCGTACTGACAAACAACACCGATAAGCATGTATCTGTAAAGAAAAGGACATCTAGTCTCACAGCGTAAATATTATTGGGATATTTTCGAGTGTGTTCTGGTGGGCCCCTGGAGGACGTTAAGACAACAATTTGATTACAACAGTTACTTTACCTTTACTTACTTTGCTTGCAGTTGAAGATCCGAGCTTCTCTTGAACTTTTTTCTTGTTCTGCTGAAGCGTATGCTGCAATTACAATATGAGCTCTAAACT
>QLPN01000912.1:0-34998 GCA_003314395.1 Albatrellus ellisii
GTAGGCCTCCTTGGGCAGCCCTGTTAGAAAGCACAATTGCCAAAATAGTGACTTGGCTTGGGTCCGAACCAAGGACCTCCCTTACTCTGGGTGGGTGCTCTAACCACTGAGCTACCAGGCCTTGTCTAAGTGAAGTGCTATTAGCACGATGTGGAGCTGTCATGGCTACTGTAGAGTTGTAACTCTGCTACAAAAGTATTGTAGCTCTGTTACAAAGAGGAGTAGCACATGTACAGGGTTGGGCATTTGACCTTATCTCCAACAAGCCCTTCGCCCTGTGGCCGCTTGTTGAGCATTGTATGCATGTGCACCCACAGATGCAAAAGCATGCAGTTGGAGGTGGTGGTGGTGACGGATGAGGCATGGGACATGTTGATGGATGGGCAGTGGCTGACGAAGGTAGTGTTGATGAAGCTTATCAATGGTGGCCACTTCCCTCACACTCCTCAGTTTAGGGCCAGAGTAGCTGCACATTCACACTTGCTACATGTCTTTTCATCCTCCTTCCATGTTGTGTTTTTCACTCCCTTTCAGATTTACTATTTTCCTTTTCTTTTCTTGCTCTCTCTTGCAAAAAAAAAAAAAAAAAAAAAACAACTCAGTTCTCCTCATCCTTTGTGCCCTTTTGCTCTCTACTGCCATATTCCCACTTTATTTCACCTTTCCCTCTTTCCACTATGGCCAGGACTTTCTTCTCATTTCTTCTTCTTTCTCTCTCTCCTCCTTTCATCTCTCAATGCCACCCAGAAAAAAAAAGAAACAAAAATCCCTATCATCTACTCTCATCTCTTTTCTTACATCACTCTCATCTGCTCTCGTCTTTTTTTCTTTTCTGTCTCTATTCCCCAGCTCTAATTTGACCACTCATTCTTGTTGCTGCACCCCAGTATCCCTCCTGTTCACTCATTCATGTGTTGTGTCTACTCTTGCCATTCCCCCACACCCCATCGTCACCCAGTCATGGTCTACCCCTTTTCCAATGTCAGCTCCCCATGTTCATGCACTGCTTATCCTGTACCCCCCCATCCATGTTGTGCCTCACTGTGCCTTGGAGAGTGTCTCTATACCCACCTATCTATCCACCCCCTGCTGCTCCTCCTTGTCCACTTGTTCATTCATTACAGCTGCACCCTTACCCCCATGAGCCATCCCTTCTGGCTGTGTCTTGCATCTGATTGCATTGACTGTGAACAGTCAAGGTTTCAGTTGGGAGGAGATGATGAGCATCACGCACATGTAACACCAGAAAACAACCATCAGCAATATCAGGCAAACACAGTGACATTAACACACTGCATGTGACAATCATCTGCAGTTGTAGTAATCA
The DNA here is from genome assembly GCA_003314395.1 of Albatrellus ellisii. Taxonomy (NCBI): domain Eukaryota; kingdom Fungi; phylum Basidiomycota; class Agaricomycetes; order Russulales; family Albatrellaceae; genus Albatrellus; species Albatrellus ellisii. Next base: position 1,328 of record QLPN01000912.1, read on the forward strand.
CTCATTCATGCAGGCACCAGAAAACAATACTGGGTCAGCTGACAAGGGATAGGACGAATAGGCCAAGGCACAGTCTAGACCAGTCAAAGTAACCATGGAGGCACAAGTTGTGCAGTCAGCATTTGGTGCAATTGACACTATTCCACTTTTGCTCATCCAATATAGTATGATACTTTATTTGCTCACATCTAGACTCCATTCATTTCAAACACCCCTATGATCTACCCCTGCACTGTAAATTTTCTGTTGTGATTTGTTGTGCTCCAGCCTTGGAGCTAGACTTGTATTTAGATAGCACATCATCTGTTGGAAAACAGCAGATTTTTCCCTGCCCACAATTGGACTTCTCCTCTCCATCCAAGCTCCAAGCAAAAAAGCAAGCCCTAATCTTCCCTCTGCATTTCCATCAACAAAGAAACAGCACATTCTTCATAGGTTGCATCTATTTTGCATTGCTCTCCTCTTTGTGTTGCATTCAGTTGCATTCTCCATTGCATTGCATCCAGTTGTGTTCTTTATCACATCCTCCCTCAAGTTGCATTCCCCATTGCATTGCATTTTCTTTATCTCACCATATCATCCGTTTGTTACAAGAATTGTGTTCCCATTTGTCGCCCTAGTCGCATTGCACTATTGCCCTTAACTACAAAAACTCCTTTTACCTTGGTGTCTAGAGAACCTTACAACTCACACCCTCCAGCATTGTTGTGGTTGTGGTTGTTTTCTCCCTTCAGCCCGGCACAGCACATATCAGCATGTTGCAATGCATGGAAATAATGGCTTTGGCAATTTCATCATTGTCTTTCCAGAGTTGGACTTCTTCAGCATTAGTGATGGTTTGCATTGGTAAGCCTCCCTCTATGTTTTCTGTTGAGATGATGGGTGTTACTTTGGGTTTTGTGATGGTGTACCACACCCCCATAATGATGAGAGCTGACTTAACCACATTAGCCCATTGATAGTAGTTGTCTGTGTTTTCGAGGATAATGTTGATTTTGGGAACAGAGACAGAGAGTGAGGGTTGAATGATAAGACATATAGTAAGGAGGAGTAGTGTGTGAGAGGATTGAGAAAGGGTTGAAATCCTGAGCATGAGTGATAAGAGAAGAGTTGCACATGTTGCCCAGGCAGGGCCCATAACCTGTTGAGAACAGGCCATGTGCGAGAGGAGGATACAACTTGCTCCTTATCCTATTACAGCCATAATACTATCTACTTATAGTAGTTGTATAATGCATGGACCATATCTAGTATAGTACAAGGTATGTGTGTTTGTATCAGTATGTAGATGTGTGTGTGTGTATAGTATATGTGGTCGAAAAGGGAAGTAGATATTAGTCAGACATATCGAGACTCAACATCATCCTCATCACTATCTCATTGATTCCTCTCTTCATCATCATCAGGAACAGTTATTATGCTTATCAAACGTGTATCCATTACCTTGTTACCAGGGGTATTATTATAACAGACCTTCCCTAAGACTGCCCAATAGGCTGCTCTTAGCACCTGTCTGAGTCTCTTGTCTGCACAAGAATGAGCCAATGGTGGTGAGGAGGGAGAATGTGGGTGTCATTGCAGCAAGAGTAAGTGATAGCATGGCATTGCACAGCACAGCAGTAGCTAGGTCCAGGTCACTCCACTTAAGGAGGATGGAAGGGTGACAGTGGGTAGAAGCTTGGCAAGAGCCTGGGTAGAAGGAGAACCAGTAACATCATGCAGAAATAGGAGTAGTAAAGAGTGAGGAGTGTGTCCATGTTACTGGAGAAGGTAGAAGACCGACTGAAGATCAATGTCCCTTGTACAGTGCTTATGTACTATAGAGGCTGGTGCACAGACTGTGCTAATGTAAGTAGGTATGGGGCATGGGTGCTGGAGCGAAGAGCAGATCACATCAACAGTAAGAAGGTAAGTAGTGTAGCCTAAGCTACAGAGTGGGGATATGTGGGTAGACATTATAGATAACATCTAAGGGTGTCAGAAAGCAGGGGATTCAGCTTATGTAGTGTAAGTGGGTTAGAGTTTAAGCAGAGTCTCAAACATAGGTTGTTAGAACATGGTAAGTGTGATATATGTGGGTTGTTGTTTGCGCAGGCTAGGGCAGACAACCGTAATGAATAGACATATATTAAGATTCTCCCAGCATTGGGGAAACCATAGAAGCATTGCTGCAGAGGTGGGGTAGGTGTGGACAACAAGGTAGTGCCACAATGTAAGTGTGAGAGCTGCAAGGCTGTTGTGAGACAGAGGATAAGACAGTATAGTGGAGTACTCACTCAGTGTTGTTGTAAGACAACTACTGAGGGTATGTAGTGTATGTAGTGCATCTTATATAGTAGGTGAAGATAGGATTGGAGTGGAGATGTAACTCTAAAGTACAAGAGTGACCATGTATGTAGGGGACACACGTCGTCCAGAGTATGTGTGGTGTGGGGAAGTGGTGAGAATGTAATGTGTCAAGGTTATGTACATATGTGTAAGGTGGTGTGGAGGAGGAATGCCGAATGAAAATACATAAGCAGAATCAATGTACGAGGAAATATTCAACAGTTATGTATGTGTCAGGTAAGACATAAGAAAGACGTGTGTTAGTATAAGTAAGGAGCTGAACGAAAATCATGGATATTCTAACATCTCTAAGGTGAAAAAGTGCTTTTCACTCTTCCCTCTGCATCTACTAATAACAAGAAGGTAGCACACACCTCATAGGTTGCAGTTTTTATCATTATTTGCATTGTGTTCTTTTCTGTGTTGCATTGCAATATTACTGCATTGTGATATTACTGCATTGCATTGTGTCTACTACTGTGTTGTCATTGTCACAAATACCATATTGCATCCATGTTATATCTCTCTTTTGTTGCCCAGTCACATTGTGATATTGCATTTATTGCACTTAGCTACTAACTTCCTCTACTTTGGTGTCTAGAGGATCTTATGACTCACACTCCTCATCAATTGTTGTGGTTGTGATTGTAGATTCTGCTATCACCATATCACAGCACATATCAACACATTGATATACTCCCCCCCTTGATCTGACTGAAGACATTTTGGGGGGCACACATGCTGAGTAATGACCCATGCAACATAGTGTTGGAGGATGTTACTGAGCTGATCCTTGCATTTGATAGGATAAACAACACCAAACCCAGAGTAATCATCCAAGAAGGTGGCAAAGTAGAGGTTACCTGAACCAATGGAAGCTGTTCCCACCGGACCAACCAGGTCGGAGTGGAGCAGGGCAGACACCCAAGAGCGAGACAGCTGGAAAGGGGCGCGCGTCTGTTTCCCAAGGGTACAGCCCGTACATGCGTCGGTTTGCAATTTCAACATTCCGTTCCCTACTTGATTCGCTTCACGACATCTTTCTCGAACACTCATGAAAGTATCGATCGCAATATACCTGCACCGAAATGCATACACACACACACACACCCATGTAAATTTTCATCACTGAGGAAGAGTACCAGAAAGTGGTCAAGGACGCTTACGACAAGTTTCTGCGCCCCGTCAATGAAGCCATTGAGGTGCTCCGTTCGCCGCCAGCCATCAATACCGAGCTTTCCAAGCTTGTAAGCATCTCCAGACTCGTTGGTCGTGGCTGAAGAAGACCTCCCTCAGGCAGCGAGCTCCCTCTCCCTACCACTTAGATCCGGTACACATACCTCTCGCAGTAGCAGCAAACGGCCTCGGTCTTCGGTTTTAGATGAGCTTGCAGGCTTGGAGCATACCGCTGGCACTACTAGCTGCAGCGGCAGCAGTGCTAAAAGACCCAAAGGGCGAAGTAAGCGAGCGAGCCTTCGGTAGACGTTCCGACTCGCACATTGACGATATCACTGCATGTTGTTGGCGATTATTAGTACCACGACTTGATAACGAAGCCCTGCAAGTCCCTCTGACCACATGTTGACGGTGCTGTACGATGTGACTGAAATGGATAAATTCAGTTAGTGAGCAGTCGGAGTGATGCTCCGAGACGCAGTTTCCAGCTCGCTCCACCCCCAATGACTTGGAGGAGATAGTCATAGGTATGTCTATGATATCGACGTGGGCACACGGGTTTGGAAGGCCCCTCCCACCGAAAACTTGCGCAGTGACTACAGCATTGAAACAAGCAGTGCCGTGCCTCGCAGCCATGGTGTCGTTCATACAGCGCTTCTCAAGCTGAGAGTACTAGTGTACAACTGAACCCCATAATCTCGACATTCTATTAGTATTCTCAGTTGGACATTGTGGCCGTGTTGACCAGAAGTATATGTACTGGCCGTCCAACAAACAACTGCCAGGATCCGTAAACACTATGGTTGATACATACACAAACAAGACCTCGTCATGAACTCAAATCGCGCTCACCGCCGCGGACCCCGACGGCCCTGTGCCCGTGCCCGTGCCCGTACCCGCCATGCCCGCCTCCTCGCCGCGCGCCGCAGCCCTCCGCACCTCCCAGTGCCTCCACATCGCCTCCCGATGATGCGCGTCCGCATCACGCACCATCGCCAGCCTGCTCTGCTTCCACAGCGTCGGGTCCACCGCGTTGAAGTACCCGGGGTACAGGCCCTCGAGCGCCAGCAGGTGCTGACTTTCGATTTGCTTGTTCTGGTGCACCACGCGATCAAGGTCGCGTGCGAGCGAGTGCAGTAGCGGGTGCTTGAGCAGAGACGGGTAGTACCGCCCGCTGATCAGTGTGATCGAGATCACGACCTCGAAGCCCGCAGGCAGGATGGGGCGAAACTTGAAGCCCGGAGGCGCAGGCGGGAGAGGGTATGACGTGATCGCATTTGGACGTGAGAGTTGTACGTTAGCCGTTGCTGTTGGTTGGGTGGCGGAGGCAGCAGGTGCGGCAGGTGCGGCAGGTCCATTGGGGCCCGGGGCCTGCACAGAAACATTGACTGCTGCGATCATAGGGGTGACTGTCTCGGTCAACGGCACAGTAGGCTTGGGGTGCGGCGTGGCCTTTGGGGGAGAGGGTCCTGGATTCGACATGAATGGAACGCCCGCCTGTAATTCGGAGTTGTTGTCCATAGACGCACCGTCCATAGATGTGGCCGGCTGGGGACTCTTCACTTCGACCACTTGTGGGGTTTGCGTCCCCGCGGGCGTCTGTACGTCCTTTTCCTTCCCGTCGGCATTCGCCCTCTGCTCCATCGAGTCTTCCCAGCCTTCGTCTGCCAGTTCATACAGCATCCCGCTTGCCCTGCACTCCTTCTTCGACTTGGTCCCGTCCTGGCTCGGCACATCGACCGTGAAGAGTGCGTCCAGCTTCATAAATACGCCTCGGTCCTGCGCTCCAAGCGAGGCATACGCCTCACTGCTGTCTGCAGACTGGCCGAGCTCGTCAAGCGTCATCTTCGATGGACCAGACGCAGGATAGATGTTCGGGGCGCCCTGAGGTGCGATCTGCCGCCGCGCGACCTTAAGGCGCACGAGCTCGTCCGCCCATATCCGTTCCGCGCCCCACCAGAGACCCTGGTACCGCATCTGCAAGAAGGTCTGTTCAGGGTTAGGCAATGTTAGCGGACGTGACCCTGAAAATCCACTTGAGTGCGGCGTTGGAGGTGGTGGTACAGACGAAGCAGAGGGCTCGGCAGCGGACGCAGCTAGGATAGTAGAATGGAGTGTCGTGTGGTTTGATCCGTCGACTTGCGCTATGAGGCGGGGAGGCAGAGGGTTTGTCGGCACTTTCATCCTGTACTCCCACTGGTCTGTAGGCGTCCAATACTGTGCTATGCCAGCCGCAATTTGTACCGCTAGGGAGTACGGAGCTGCAGCTTCTTTGAAGCGCGTGTTTTCCTCGCCCCGTCTTTCCATCTCGCTTGGCGGCGGGCATGGGCTAAAGGCCGACATTTTTTCGCTGTCAAGTATCATTTCGTCCACGGGAATAGCCTGCATGGCATTCAGGAGCGCCTGGGACGGTGCATATCCCTGGTACGGCAATACCAGGTCGTCCGGCGCCAGATAGTACTGCGACACACCTAGCAGCTTGACCTTGTATATCGTCTTTTGGTGGATTTTCCAAGGAACGGGACTGTCCTCCCGCAAGTCCACGCGCTGCTGCGATTGCGACTTGACGGTCCATGATGACGAGCCAGTTGGCATGACTGCAGGCGCAAGGGACTGCGTCCCATCCTCCATCTCGTAGTCGCCGTCAGCAGAGTACATCGACGGCGTGGGCACGCGGGCGGTAACCTCAGACTTGAGGTTGAACTCCTGCACCAGGCCGGGCCAGAACGTGATAACCTCTCCCCCGCCGTGGATCGGGGGGACGAGCGCGCACCACACAAGCTCCCCCTCGCGGAACCAGCGGCGGATTGCGACGTCGAGGTCGGAGTACACGTCCTGAAGATCACTGTAGCGCTCATACGCCATGCTCTGTGTGGGGCCAGCGACCGTGACGGGCTTGGGTGCACGGCGCACGCTGGCGTACGGCTTGGCGGTGTCGCGTGCAGTGCGGGTGCGGGCCTCGCGATGCGGCCGCTGCGTAGAGCGGCCGGGCGTCGAAGGGGTGGACACACGCAGGCCGAGGTTCTCGCTGATAAGGCGCTGCGGGGTCTTGGAGCAGTACTTGCACTCGCAATTGGCACGGTCGAGCGTCGCGTCCTGCATGAGCCAGATGGCATGCGGGACAAATTCGGGGATGGAACGGAAGCGGTTGACATGTGTGGACCCTGGGAGACGAGCGGGCTCGGTGCTGCCGCAGGGAGAGTAGATGCGGGGGACCACGACGTACCGCAGAGATAAAGATCGTGCCGCGGAGCAGCCTTCTTGCCCTTATTGTGGTCGAAGAGCTTGTACCCTTCAGGCCAGGCCCTCAGAACGTAATTCTTGCCAACTGAAGAGTGGTCCAGCCAGGAGCGGGCCATAACAGAAGAGCGAAGAATGCCAGAGGGAATAAGCACTGAGCACCCACGACAGGCCAGGACGACATACCGGGCAAACCAAGCCGCTCTGCAACTTTTGCGCCGATGCCGGCCCGCCAGTTAGTGGAGGGGCTTTCGTCAAGCTCGACGGGGCGCATATAGTTGACCTGACCCTCGTGATCAACGACGCAGGTGGTATTCGTGGGCCATGCCTGCGAGTGGCCGTCGGTGCGGACAAAATCGAGATATTCGAGGTTTTCGGGAAGCTTGTGAGTGTAGTTGAGCCCTCGTGCGGACATGGTGGATATGGGAGGAGAAAAAAAAGTGGTAATAGCGAGCGACTCACTGACGCTTGATGGCCGGTCGGGACAATTAGCAGACTGGCACTGCTCTCGATACATAACACCTACAAACATTACATTTTCCCCACAAAGCCCGCTGGCAGTTCTTGTGTCTGCGTGCAAACTTCTTTGCGTGAAACGATATTTCGCTTTCTCTCTTACAAGGGCTTTGCACTAGCACCAAGATTGGTGATTGAAGTATGCCGTGAATATCTACTCCCAGCGCAGCTCTCTTCCACTGCCCGGGCGTTAAACTACACGGCAAAAGCAATCCGAACGAGATATTCGTGGAAGCCGAGCAGAACGTCCACCCGTACTCCTCCGTTGGGCTGATGCTTTGAATTGGCTTGACATACTTCTGTAGCCCTTGAAACGCTATGTATAATATTTACAACGAATAATCGCCTATCTCGTTCATTGAGTGTTCATGTCATTTGCCTGTAACACCTGCAGATACAAAACCCATTGAATTTCATTACTTCTGCCTAACCTCGCCGGCGGCACACTATAACCGCCGGCGAATGTTATGTATACCCTCTCTACTGGATTCTTCTCTTTACTTCTGCAAGTCACTTCTTTTAGCGGGTCCTGGAGTATAACGTGAGGGCGTGTTGGGCGTATGGTGGTGAGTGCGGGCTATGAGACGAGACAAGATGAGGCGGATGACGGTGGTACATCCGGGCGGCCAGGAGAGAATGATGACGATCATAGAGGTATCGACGCGACACGGGCGGAGACTACACGGGGCGGCTGAGAATAGATTGTCGAGGGCAGCGAATGTAGAATATAGAAGAAGAGATGAGAACAAGAAAGCATTGTAGAAAAGGAGGGGGTACAGTGCAAACAAAAAGTCCTGGAGATCACGTGACAAGCGCGTCGGCTGCCTCGTAAACCATGGGAAGGGAAAAACCTCATGACCGACCAAACCCACAAACAGAAGTAGAAGAAGGGTAGAACGGGTGTTAGAAAAAGACGTCAGTCCGTGATCTATCTCCCAGGCCTGCTGTCCCTTGTGTCTCATTAGTCTTGGTTTCGTGTCACGATCGACCCGATCGCTCGCTCTCCAGCGATTGTCGGTGAGACGCTGATGTACGGGTGGGGATGATTATATGTAAGAATGAAAGACGGCTGGGAGGCGAGGTAGGTGCAGGGGGGTACGGGAAGTGCATCGGGAAGGGACGCATATGAGGCAATTATGCCGCACTGTAGAGGAACAGGTTGTTTGTCGCGGCAATCTGAAGAAGCATCGCGTAAGTCCATACATCACGATCAGCGTCATCGGCAAGCAAGGTATGACGAACCGCGATAGTGTTCTCCCTCGGGTGCCAGCTCGCATGCAGGATCTTCTTGTTGTAGTCCAACGTCTCAAGCTGCATTGTGTCCTTGAGCCCAGGACGGACCCCGTTCTTCGCACCAAGCTTGTTCCCAGGCAACGGACCGCTAGGTTTCTTCGCCTTGAACGCAGACTTGTCGGCTTGCAGGACGATGTCATTCAACGTCTCGACGTCAAATAACCGCAGGTAATTGTGGTATGACCCCGTCAGGACATGCCTAGGCACGAAGAAAGTCAGATGTCGATTACAAAACGCGGTTTAATCGTCAGTTCATAGGGCGTATAAAAGAAGATAGAACGCACTTATCATCGCCACTCCATGTGCACTCAAACTTGTCAAATATGCAATCGTTCTCATATAGGTCACAGAGTTTCCCGCGGAGATGATCATGTATCGGAATTATCTTGACTGGCCGCGACTCCATGTTGACGTCCCATATTTTCAATGAAAGATAGTCTCGCGACAGGATATACCGGCCGTCGCGGCTGAACTTCACATCCGAGATAGAGGATATGATCTCTGAAAAGAACGAGCGATTTGTTGGGTCTTCCTCTTCTTCAAAGACTGTGCAGAAATAAGCAAAGAGCCAAGGGACATGAACGAGAGCCCTTACGTTTAGCGTGCCGATCACACAGTGCAGAGTCCCGCATGTCAGCAAGCTTGATATTGCTCTTCGAGCTCGAGTACATGAAGAGATTGCATTGTGTTGGGTGAAACTCAGCCGCGGTGATGACCTCTGTGAGCTCTTCCATGTTCGCAGGCTTGATATCTACGATGTCTGAAGGCACCGACGCACTACGTCAGCAATGCAGGTGTAGTACAATGGTGGGTCAAGAGTACGTACTGAAGCTCTGGTCGCTGATACTCAAATTCCACAAATTTATTCTAAGATCATCGGCAGAAATGTACGTCTCTTGATCCGAATTTACGGCGATAGAGTGAATATGGTAGGCGTGTGCGTTGGAATAGACTTTACGAGGGACGGCGGCGATGATGTTATCTTGTTGCGTCATGCGGGGTAACCGTAGATGCTGTCTCATCGATGGTGATGGTAGCGCACGCTGGCCATCCGACATGTTGGACTCTGACACTACCCGCAGGGACTTCTCAAAAACTTTCCAAAGCTTGATGGTCTTGTCTGCATGGGGTATAGGGTGAATAGCGAGCGTAAGGGCGCGCGTTACGTTCGACGGCCCATTAGATCAGATGAAGAGGGTGAGGACACTAATGACAAACCATTTGTCGAAAGCAGAAAGTGTGCTGCGTTCTGGCGCCGACACCATCTGATCTTGTTAATCTTCTCCTCGATCTCAAGAGACTTGAGGTAGTCGAATTCTGGCTCGTGAGACTGGAATTCTGTGTAGAACTTGTATTCACATCCTTTTTTCTGGAGGCGTGCGGATGTAGGGTACGAAGCAAGAACGGTAGCAGAGGGATGACGAATGCAGATCAGCCGCCGTATATCATCAGACGCAATCGGCCATCAAGACATACCAATTCATTTCGCTCAAAGAGAACAACCCGCCCGCCCTTGTCGCCCGTAGCGAGGTAGTTTCCTGTTGAATCGAACTCGACGGTGGAGATGATGTCCGCTGTACGATGGCATAAGCATGCGTGCTTGAAAAGGAAAGGTGCGAGGTGTGCGCAAGGCTGGCACAGCATGCAGGGAGGCGGAATTGCGCGCTGTCGGAGAAAGGAACGTACCTTCAGTGATGTCCTCTACGTCCCCTTTGTCTCCAAAGCACTGCGCAAAGCGCCAGCCGCCAGACGCGTCGGGATCCATGAATGGGATGGGAGTAAGAGGAGGAGATGAACTGATGTGGGGGTGGCAGAGAGATGATGCCACAAGATACCAAAGGGGAGAGGGTATTGCAGGGAACGAGGAGAGTATTAGGGCAGAGCGTGACAGAGGGGGACAAGGACGTGTGGCGCTTGAGTGTCCTCCAAGCAGCTAAGCCTGCGAAACACATCTATCGCTACTTTGCTCGTGTTTGGCTCGGCAGCTTGTCCTTTTTCCGACCTTCTCCTTGCCACCTCAAGCCCTCCTCTACACGCTATCCACTGCCTCTCCACTCATGCCTATCGCTCCCATCACTGGAAGACTCAGAAAGAGGCTCTGGCTCGACCTCTCCGTCGCCCTTGGCCTCGGCGTCGCTTCTGCATACGGCTACTGGTGAGTCTCACCCCACCACTGCTGTGTTCAACCCGCCCTCATGTTTGAAAACAGGTATGGCATCCATCTAAAGCAGCGTGAGTCTTGCAATCCATCTCTCCTCTCCTCTGCTATTACACCCTGCGGCACGATCTAATACCCTCGCAGTGCAACGTCAGGAGGAGTTCTACCTCAAGTTGGAACGACAGAAACTTCAGCAGTAGTGAAGCAGCCTTCCCACGTGTGGATTGCGCGCGCATTGTCCCCATTATCAATGGGTCATATTGTCCACTAGATCCTGTCTTTTCGCAATACAATGTGGGCCATGACATTGCTCGCCTTTCCCTCGGAACCACAAGTCCCCTACCAATTTTAAAGTTGGGGTGCTTCCGCTTCCCTTACCGTGGGGCTCGCGCCATCTTGACCGCCAGTTACAGCGTGCCATATGTCATAACGGGCCGTTTTTTCGTGCTTGGAGCACACGACATCACCGCCTCATGGTCGGAAAGGATAAATAAAGATTATTTTTTTTAGCACAGACGGCAGAAGTTCGCAGAGTTGGAGTGGTCGTCAGCTTCCTGGCTTGGGTGCAAATATTCCGCCGCCCTGGGAATAAAGCCCAACACACGACACGTTCCCTTTCAGGACACTGTTGCAAAGCTCGTGTACTCAGCGGAAAATCTAGCACATGTATCTACTGATAGACCAACAACTACGTATCAACAATTGTCCATATTGCAAGGAGGTAGATTAGGATTCGGGAGAGCCACATTTGATAAATGAGGTAATATGGGATGAGCTGAAATAATTGTCGTGTCCTAAACAACATAGCCGTCATAGATTTAAAAGTATGTGTCGGTATCCTGTATGCAACTCTCCCCGGAGTTCATGCATCTAGCATTACAATGCAATAATTAAAAAGTGTGCGCACACAACCCCGCTCACTTGATCAGCCCGAACTGCCGCAGCTTCTCGCAGCTGTCCACCTTCTCTGCGTCGATAGCGCGCACTTTATCCCAGTCCGCACCGATGCCGAAGAAGCCCATCGCCTGATCCCGCCGGCGCTGCTTCGCGTCCGTTCCACGCTGGCACAGCACATACATCTCCTGTGCATACGTGCGGTCCACGTTCTCCTCGAAGCGGCGCAGGCCCGCGCCCGCGCCGCCACGCGCGACCTCTGCCGCGATGGGATGACCCGCGAACTCGGCCGAGTTGACATGGTACGGCACGCCGAGCCCGCCCGTGTGCCGCTCGACGTTGAAGCGCTTCGTTGACGAGAACGAGAAGCGTGGATCCGGCGTCGGCGTCGAGCCGAAGAGGCTCGGGAGCGCGCTAAGGAAAGAGAAGCCAAAGAGGATGATGAGGGGGAGCAACTGGAAGAACAGCGAGCGCGATGATGGCGGCTCGGCGCGCTGCTGCTGCTGTCCTGCCCGTCCGAAGTTGCGCACGCGCGTTGACTGTGACCATCCAGGGCCGAAGGAAGCGGTAAACACTGAATCGAAGTCGGGATTTAGGACGAGGTCTCAGGACAAAGTGATGATGTAGTACGAACTTGGGCCGCCATTGAATCCTCCACCGAACCCAGTGCCACCCACCGTGCCGCCCCCGAAAAACATGTTGAAAAGATCCTCGGGACTGAGCTCACCGTCGAAGTTGCTGAAAGGGCCGGTGGCGAAGCCTGAAGAGGGACCAGAAGACATGCCGCTGAATCGCGATTCGGGGTCATCTCCGTGACGATCATACCCAGCACGTTTTTGGGGGTCTGCAAGATGATGAGCAACCGGGACGCCGGGAAGAGAGGAATCACTGACCGGACAGAACTTGGAATGCTTTGGACACCACTGCAAAGAGGTGTCAGGGCTTGTATATTGCATGAACGTCATGGATACTTACTCTTGAAAGCTTCATCCGCACCTGGTGCACCGTTCTTGTCTGGGTGCAATGCGAGAGCAAGCTGCAACCGTCGCGCATGAGGACAGTAAGCCGCAAATTGGCACTGCGGACATACCTTCCGATAAGCCTTCTTAATCTCGGCCTCCTCGCAGTCTTTCTTCACCGCCAAAATCTCATAATACTCTGTAGCCTTGCATTGCCGCACCCGCTTCACCACCGCCGCATTCTCTGTCGTATACTCCCGCTTCTCCGTCGTGCCATCGCCTGCGCGCGAGCCAGCCGATCGAGCGGACGGCTCTGCGTGCCGCTGTTTTGCGCCTGAGGCTGATGGATGGGCCTCTGCGCCTGACGTGAACGACGTCGAGTCTGAGGGCCGTGAGGATGAGCCTGCAGATGACTCAGAAGACGACGACGCGGCCTCGGCGTCAAGGACCTTGAGAAGCTTGACCGCCTCGGGCGTCGAAAACAATACGATTGACTTCTGCGCAAACTTGCGCGCGGACGGGAGGTTGCCTGCGTCGCGGTGTTTCTGTGAGATCTTAAGACAGCGGAGGGCTTCGTCTTTGTTGCTTTCCATGTCGCCCGAGGTGGGAAGGCTAGAATAAGTGTGCTAGTGAGAGGAGGGGGCAGAGGGGGCACACTTGTGCTGGCCGAGCTCTGGACTGACGTGGTGAGAGACAGGCAACGCAGCCACCGAGCTAGAGAGGTTAACAAAGGCTAGAAAAGGGTGTAAGAGATAAGAAAACCCTACAAATTTGTTGTAAACCGTGTGACTCGCGTGGTAAGCCGCCGCTTACCAGTGGCTTTGGCCATAGTCATATGATGACTTTCAAACACTATCATCGACCTGTTCAATTTCCTGCTCTTAGCCATGACCATCATCTCCAGCAAAGCGAACGACACAGAACCTGAGGAGCTTAAACGGTTCCGCGAGCAATGGTGGGCGGAGGTCCAACAGAGGACGCATCAGCTGCAGTCTCACGACGCAGACGATTTGGGGCGTGTCCATACCTCTGCCTCAGTCGCGCCTGCACCCTCTTCCCCGAGCTTACTGCCTCCCTCGCAGTCCACTAAGACCCTGCCATCTCAGCCCACCGAAGACCTGCCCCTGCCCACTTCGGCCCACCCCTCCACCTTCGTCATCAACCCCTCGCTGCTCGCGCGTCAGAATGCCCTCGACGTGTACTGGCAAGCCGTGCGGTGCGAGCAGGTTGGCAGGCTTAACGAGGCGCTTGACCTATATAAGCGAGCATTCCACATGAACCCGAACGTCGACCAGGCGTACCGGCATGCCGAGGCCCAGGCCGCCCACCCACCCACGGCAAGCACCTTCACCAAGCCGCCTGGGCACAAGAAGGCGACCTCGGACGACTCCGAGGTCGCCGTGCTCACACAGGGCACGAGTAGGTTGAAGTTGCCGCTGGCTGCCATGCGTGCGGGGTCCATGACGGGGGTGCTGGCGCGCGTTTTGGATGGCTTTCCGAGGATGCTGGTGTTCGAGCCGGAGGACGAGAGGGCGCCCTGCGTGCTCAGGGGTGTTCCAGACGAGGTCCTCATCATCGTGGTGCGCTTCCTCGAGCCGAATGCTATCGAGCGCTTCGCAGTTGTTAGCAGAAAGGCGCGCGTGCTCACGCTGGACCCGTCGATCTGGAGGTAAGCATTCGTCTTCCATGTCTGCTGTGGTGTCTGAGCTTAGCTGTTGAAGACGCCTTGTACAGGTGACGCTTAAGCATCCGCAGATCCTGGAGGACGAGACGCTTGAGGCCATCCTGGAGAAGTACTCTGCAAATTACAGACGTATGTATATTGAGCATCCGCGGGTGCGCATGGATGGCGTGTACATTGCTGTCTGCCACTACATGTACGTTCGCACTTCTGCGTACGTTTTTGTGAGCTGCTCATTATATTCCGTCGTAGTCGCCAAGGGCAGAGCGACAATGCCTGGGTTAATGTGAGCCATACGCTTGTCACACCACTCTTTCTCATTGACAACGAATTCCAACACCTCTTCAATATCAAGATCAGCCACTTGATCACGTATCACCGCTATCTGTAAAGTTACATCTGCTCAGGCAAGCAGCTTCTATATCTCAACCTTCATCGCAGGCGATTCCTCCCCGACGGCCAGGTGATCTCCTTGCTAACAAACGAAGAGCACGAACCGCAGCAGATCATCCCCATCCTCAAGCCCACGCTCCGCATGAAGGCAAGCCCTCAGCATCCCTCCTTCCCCTTATGCTTACTGCCCTACCCGCTAATAGGGCTTCTACATCGGCTCGTGGCGCCTCCTCGGCACGTCCGTATTCATCAAGGATCTGCTCGACCCGTCAAACCACGCGCCGCGGTACTCGTTCCAGATGACACTTGCGCTGCGCTCGCGGCCGCTTGGCCGGTGGAACAAGCTCAATCTCGACGGCTACGACTCGGTCAACATCGAGAGCGGTGAGGCGACGTCCCTTGCACTGAAAAACGAGCGCCCGTTTTGGTTCTCGAAGGTCCGGTCGTACTCCGCGAAGTTGGAGTAGATGTACACCCCCAGCCAGCATTTAAACGGCACGTATAGAGATATTCACTGGTGATATGGACATGCATACCTAATAATGCACAGCAGATTGATGCTAGATTGGGACCTGTAGTAATGCCAGCAGGCAGCAGTACAGTACAACTAATAAGCTACCGACTTGCTTCCGCCCCCTCTCCGTCTCCATCCTCTTTGAGCCCCAAAATATGCCGCAGCACACGTACCTGTCCAAACGGCCGCTCGCCACCAAGTAGCGTCGCCGCGGCCTCGTAGCGGTTCTCGGCGCAACGCACCTCCTCACAGATGCGCGCGTATGTGCGCGCGAGGTGCTCGAGCGCGGCCTGGTGCACGCGCACGTGCAGCGCCTGCGCCGTGAGCTGCGCGAGCCGCGGGGAGTGTACGACATCGAGCCCAGAGAGCCACACGGCGAACTGGTGCAGCGTGTACGAGAGCACGGCAGGCTGTGCGGCGGGGATGTGCGACAGGATGTCCTATGGACAGATCATCAGGAAGAGGGGATATGAATGAAGGCGGAGAGAAGCGTACGTTTGGCTGGCGCGTTTCGCAGGCGACAGCAATGTCGTGGAGCGCGGTGTCTCTGAGGATGTCCAGATACTGCATACGCAAATAGTATGAGGATCCCTGGGGTCAAGAAAAGGAGGGCGCTACGTACATGTTCTTCAGAGAGCTCTCGTACTTTCTCCTCCAACATAGCCTGGATCGCGCGTTGCTTATCAACAGTGAATGAATATTGCTCCAGCACATTCTGGACCGTCGTTTAATTGTGAGACACTCTCCGGTGCTTCGGCATGAGACGAAGGACATACCAGCAGATATGTCAAAAAGTTCAATACAAAGACATCTTTGTCCCACTGCGGTCGCACCCTTTTCTTTTCTTCTGCGGCATTGACGCATGTAGCTACTGCAGGGTCGACCATAGCGTCGAGAATATTCACAAATGCGTTGATCTTGTCGCGGCTCGATTGTACGCCAAGGAGAGAGGACTCGTAGACCGACATGATTTCACGCAGGACTTGGATATGGTCCAAAATAGCAGGTGGGGGTGTGAGTTCTCGGTCGTCCAGGTCCTGAATCAGTTTGCAACATCAACTTGAGAGATTGAGGGGAAGGGGAAACTTCCGTACTAAGGGTATACGGCTCAGTGCGCGTCCTTGAACCTCGATAGTGTCGAAGAAGACTTTGTAGGAGACATCTGTGACCCTGAAGGCGCGCGTCCACATGTTAACGAGCTATAGCGAGCTGGAATAGCAGATTTCCGTACTCTTTGAGGGTGTTCGACAGTAACGCCCCTTCGCCGATGGTCCTTATCATCGTCAACATATAAAATTGGAGCAGATTTGCAACCTTGTAGGCAACGATGCTGCTCTCTTGTGAACGAACTGTCTGTACCACGCGGACCTGCAGAACCAATGTATTACTTTTCTGCAAATGAGTGTCGTGTTGGTAAAACGACCAACTTTCAAGGGTACGCAGATTTTTGAGACCGCCCTATCCATCAAATCACCCATCCACTCCTCTTCTTCGCTACTGGTCAGATGCCGCACGCTCCCTACCATCCGCCCATCGCCCTTCACATCAAACAGACCTTCAAGAAACTCCCGTTCCGCTGCGATTGCCTGGTGCACCCATGCAAGCATGTCACCGACGTACCGAAGCGGGTCATGTGCATGAAGCTCGATCGGGCGCGGCAAGCCGGAAGGACCACCGCGCGTGAGCGCATCCAGGAAGGTGCTGAGCAGGGCAGACTGCCGCGTTTGTGAGAGGGAAGTGAGGGCATCGCTGAAAGGACAATCAGCCATTCGGAGGTGGGACAAGTTAGCAGCGGGCTGCATACGTGAGGAGCTCGGGACGCTGGCGCAGACGACGCACTGCTTCCCTCGTAGTATCACTAGCCTCGAGTTGTGCATCGCGTCCCATTTGTCGGAATTCAAAGCCACACCAGCGGGATAGCTTATCGTATCCCTTCTCAAGATACCCAGACGTGGATGCCATGATATCGGACCTAGCACATTGTTAGTGCATGGCACAAACGACTGGAGATGAAGACTACGGGCAGAAAATCTAACCCGGCTTGCGATGGGTGCTCTTCTCCTGCCATCAGCACGCGGCAGTCTTCACGGATTTTTTGCGTCTTATCCATGGCTGCGAAAAACCTTGGACCAACGGACACTTCACCTGAGGTCATTGCTTCAGCTTCGCTATCATTGAGCGTAAAACGCGTCAAAAACAAGCCGATAATGGATTGCTTTTGATTAACATCATGTCTACATCACGGTTAGTACAAGGGTGTGACTAGACCGAAACGAATAGCTCACCTTTGTTCTCGAAGGCTGCCGGCACGGTCGAGGAGGGATTTGCATGCGTCATTCGTCGACTGCAGCTGGGCTTGAGCGCGATCACAGCTCGAACGCATGGCCGTGATGTGCTCCTGCAGCGCATCCAGTTTCTAAGTGAAAATAAAGACGTGATGTTAACGTGCCTCATACCAAACGGCGCGAGTCAGAGGAACAGAGACGAACAAACACACACTTGGTCCACCTCGCCGAAGGCTTTGAGGAACTTCTGGCTTCCCTCCGCCAGCTTACTCTCAATGTCCCTGCGGAGGTTCTTCCGCGCCCTCGCCGCGGTCTCTCCAGGTGGTGGACCTTCCAGAAAACTCAAGTTATCGGGAACGGCGTTATCCCTCTCATGTGGCAGCTCGTCATCGTCGGGGTCATAGTTATGCCCCCGTTGGGCGTCTCCGCCCTTGACAGGGACAGATGAGGACGTCGGGACAGCATAAAGTTCAGAGAGTGTATTCAAAGCTTCCACAATGCTCTCATCATTGTAGTTCGCTCCAAGGACCTTGTAGAGCCGGAGAGAGACTGGAGAGCGGTCAAGAGAGCGGGGAGTCGGAATCAGCGGCGGTCGAAGCAAGTCCGCGGGCGCGACAGTCAACGGCGAGGACATGGCTGCATGCAGGTGAGAGAGCAGGAGATGATGGTGTCAAGTCGCTCGGATAGATGTGCTGACCTCAGCAGAAGACAGTCGTGATAACTTGTCGCTGCAAGCAAACCGTGACAAGTGAATATGCCTCTCTCGTTGCGAAACGTGTCCACGTGGATACAATGTGGTCAGTCCGAGCTCCAACCGTCAAGTCTACAGATGAGAAAGCGGCCGAAGCCTACATTGCCAGCGAGGCGGGAAAGGTGAGTCTGCTGCTTCGGCGATTCGCTCAACCTGCATTCTTGACTGTGTATGTGTTCTTCAGACTTTTGAAGTGCAGTGTACTATCAATAAACATCTTTCAGCATCCATTATTGTTTACGTCGACGGGAAGCTCGCAGCGGGCGTCATGCACGAACCAATCGGTCAAGGGACGGTGATTGCTATAGGTGGTCTCCGCGTGTCTGCAACTTCTTATAGGCCATTTCAATTCTCTGAATTGCGAGTCAGAGGTATGCTTCGAAGATCATACTGTTCAGACATTCTCGTCACACCACTCGTCGATAGCGACTTCGATGAGTTTCCTACCATCAATCTTGAGGAACTGGGCACCATAAAAGTGCTGATACTTCGAGCCAAAGTAATTTCAACAAAGCCATGGACGAGTGACCACACATTCTCGGACACAGGCCCCATTTCAGAACGCACGAAGAAGGGAGGCTGGCATTGCGTGTCGTATGTTCTTCTCCATGTCGTTCTTGGCCACTTTCATGACGGTGTACTGTTCTTCAGTCTAGGAAAGGAGCAAGAGGCACCTACTAAGCCCAGAATGCGTGTGGACTATATTGACACAGAGCAAGACCCATATGCAAGGTTCATTTTTAGATACCAACCCAAAGGTGAGCGTGCTGGTCCAAACGCATCCAGCGGCACGGGGCCACCACTCACACTAACCGTGATAAGGCACTTCTGCAAGCGCGTGGCATAATTCCTCGTGACGGCACCGCTGCCCCTGGGACGCGAGAAAACGAAGAGCCCGCAAGCAGGAAGCGCAAGCGCACCAGCCCAGTTATAGACTCGCAGACTGTGAGCACCAGCAACATCCACGTAAGGCCCTTCTCCGTTCATACACTGCGCTCCCTCCGTACTGACTAGAATGATACCGACAGACGAAGGTGGGGCTATTGAACTCGCATGCAGGCCCGTCCGGGGAGGAGCGCAAGAGGCCTCGGGGCAGTGCTGTGCACCAAAAAATTGAAATGGGGGGTGATTTATTGCCTCACATACAATCATTGCAGGTCTGTAGCCACCTTCATATGTCGTGAGACAGCAGGAAAATGCTAATCTGAACTGTGTTACCACAGGCATCCATTGGGGCCATCCAAGCTCAATTGCAAGTACTACAATCTGGTTGTACCCCATGCAAAGCGGAACCGGAGCAGATGCCGATTCCCATCAGCCTTGGTCCCAACAATGGCATCACAATTGATCTTACCATTGAAGACTAAGTCCTTTCTCAATATCCCACAATGCTCATCTCATTTTTCCTTTCTGGCTGTCACAATATATCAGAATCTGTTATTAATACTTCCCTCTAATGTTAAGGTTGATTTCACACCTGATCTAACTATATACATCTGAGTATACACATTATTTCTGCAATGTATCATGATGATACAAATACAATAGATGTAAATATGGAGACTTCCCCCACGCACGGCCTATACTGACGGGTCCTGCGTGCTAAATGGACGGCCGATGTAAAAGCCAGTGGCGGAATATGGTGCGCACATGGTGACTGCGCTAGCCCTCCCTCCACACCTGAACTCCAATAATTCAGGGGAACTGGTTGCCACCCTGGTTGCATCCCAACGTGCGCCGCTGAATGCCCATCTACAAATTGTTGGCGACTCGAAGTACGCCATCGACAGAATGACCAAATACCTCACCAGGCGGGAGGACCAGGGGCGGATCAACACCACGAGTGGTCAGGTACTCCAGGGCCTGGTGGCTACCCTGTGACGCTGCGGCAGCAGGACCACTGTCCAAAAAGTGAAAGGGCATACATAGCAATGACATCGGGGACGATGGTGCTGGTCAACAAGTGCTGCGAAGACGACCCCTGACCAAATCGACCTTCGATCGGACCCAACCTTCGTCCAGAGTGGTGCTAAACTGGCAACGGCACCGCAGGTTCTCCTATACCAGGGGATCATGCGCTACAAAGTGATACCCGAACGCAGAGGCACTCGTACGACGACCGAACTCGTACAAGAGGGGGTCAAGACCCGCACCTCTTGATCTCCCGCCGTTGTGCAAATATGGAGATCCATCTGCGACAAGACAATTCCGCGCAGCATTCGAGCCTTTGTGTGACACTGCCTCCATGGCGCAAACCGACGCTGGGAAAAAACATACCGAATCTCGAATCCCATGAGCTCAGCCCCGCTCCAGCTGACGGATGCACTTAGGTTGTCACAACCTAAGCGGATCCGTTAGCTGGAAAACTCAAAGCTACTCTGCGAGAACGAACTTCGGCAACAGCCCCAGATCTTGAGCCGATGGACAACCCTCGTTCCCATTCCCGACGGACCCCACTTTGACGTCTCATGTCAGAGTAATGGCCCACCATAGTCGGCCAGATAAATGAAAATACCCAGGCACAAATGTCAAAAGTCGAAGGATGTCACAGAGCGTCGACGGCATACATCTGGACAGTTGTTGTTAGCTTCCAGTCAGAGAACATTGCTTATACCCACACAAAGTCCCAGAGCAATGCTCAGCCCTTAATCGACGGAAGCTTTGACCTGTTCGAAGAACTTCTCTCCCCTGCCTCTGCGCTCGCTCTCGTCCACATTGCATGGCCACGGCCTGCTTACCTGCCAACCGTTGGGATGCCGTCAAGGTTGAAGATGGTCATTACAATCTTGCGTCGCGCCTTGGCACATGTGCTGAGTCAGATCATCTGACATGTGGCCCGCAGTCTCTGTTGCGCGTCTCTAAGCGCTCAAAAACGGCAAGCGCGTGCTGAATACTTATTGGTCCAGCTCAGGCCTGAATTTGAACCAGACCAAACCGGACCTGTCTATCACTAGTTACAGTACTTTGATCATCATCCCCATGAAATAGTATGTTAACCACCTTACATTGTATTTATGCTGAATGTGGTCATGACAATTGCACATCCATCCATGCGCTGATCGGTAGAAAGGTCAATTGTCTTACTACGGGAGCGACTAGGATGTGTAAGGCACGCCAAGCACAAGCCAGATAACATCAGATGGCCCAGCTTTTTTGTGAGATTGCCCATGTGTCTACGTC
Source organism: Albatrellus ellisii (assembly GCA_003314395.1). Taxonomy (NCBI): domain Eukaryota; kingdom Fungi; phylum Basidiomycota; class Agaricomycetes; order Russulales; family Albatrellaceae; genus Albatrellus; species Albatrellus ellisii. Next base: position 22,696 of record QLPN01000912.1, read on the forward strand.
GTCCAATACCACATTTTGTTGTTACACATGCATCAACAATTATGTTAATGTACCTGTTGTGAAAATTGAGACATGTTTGATTAAAACATCTAGACCGCCACCGTGACTTCGAGTGAAAGGAATACTAGTAGGGCGCAAGAAAGCGCTTATTACTATTACTACTACTACTACTACTACTACAAGTCAGTAAGGTTCGAACTGTGATGTGGCACCTGGGCGCGGAATATGCCAACTGAGTCTGACGATCCGACGTCTAGGACAGACCTGTCGCAGCGACCCCACCAGGATGTTGGCCTACACGTGGCACAATAGTGCTGTAGATCCAGCATTGTAATATATGTGCGACGACAATAGCACATAATTTTGGTTTTCAGTTGAAGTGGGGACGTCATTTCGGTAACGTGGTGTGTCTTTGTTTCTCAAAATTGTTCCTAGGCCTCTGCCATAGACTTCTTCTCACTTGCCAGTCTCGTTCTCTGTCGACCTTTTGTTTTCATGGATGTACATCATAGATAAATAGTATATGCTGGTTTTTTATTTTCGCAGACCATGCATCCCGTTCTGCTCATAGATGAGATCATCAGAATAGTCTTCGCACACATAGCTGTCGATGCTAAACTGCGCACATTCATCCACTTGGCTAGAGTATGTCGCGCGTGGAAGGACCCTGCTTTAGATCATGTATGGCAGTCGCTTACATCGTTTGATCCGTTGTTAGCACTAATACCCGGCGCAACATGCGCAAACGATACCTGGGTGCGTGCTGACCGTGCACTCTTTCCACATTTTGCACACGGGATGACCGACTGTATTGGTTCGATGTATCCAGAGAATACCAGACGATATTCTTGCTAAATCCCTGTCCACTTTCGTGTCATATGCCTCGAAGGTTCGGAAAATTAACCACTCCCACTCCTCGAATAATCCCGGTTTGTCGGGGGAGGTCCTTTCATTCATTAAACAGCAAGTCGCGACGCGAACCATATTTCCTTCTCTATCCGAAGTGTGTATCAACACGTATGGCCTTACCAAAATGGAATTGCCGACAAATCTTTACTTATCCAACAATTTGCGCCACCTTTCCATACACTTGCTCTTTTCTGACGAAGAACCACCCGAGGCAGATGACTCTATAGATTTCTACCTAGAATCTATCGCTCAATGTGCGATATCTCTCCAGAGCCTCCTGTTTTGTGGCCGTCTTTCTAATCGAGGATCTGAAGCCGTGGCTACCATGTCCAGACTGCGCTCGCTGTTTTTGTACAAGGCCAGAGGTCTGATGCCACATATCCTAGCAACCATCGCCTCTTTTCCGTACCTGGAAGATTTCTGCGCCACGCTGGATGGCATGGATGGACGCCCCTCCACAGAAGCGCTGCGGGCAGCCGACCCAGATCCCAAATTCTTTCCTGCCCTGCAGACCCTGAACATCCACTCGTCACCCGCAGTCGCTATCATGTTTTTCCAATCCCTTCCGAACAACACTGCGCTACACACTCTCACTCTATCCCTCGAATCCGACAACCAGATCTCGGTCGACAATTGGGGACCCGTCTTCGAGAGCCTCGCCTCCAAGGCCGCGCACTCTTTGCGCACGTTCTCCGTCGTGCTGGTCACGGACTCTGGTGAGATGCTGGACCACATGTCCCCGCCGAAGCTGCACTTGACGCACGACGCGCTCAGCCCGCTCGCTCAGCTCAAGCGTCTGCAGCGCTTCCGCCTGAGTTCTGCCGTCCCGCCGATCATAAGCGACGTGGACATCAAGGTTGTCGCGGGCTGGTGGCCCGAGATCGAGGAGCTCGAACTGTGGTCACGCTCTGTCCGCGCGTTGGACCATCCAGCGTACTTCTTGGACCACCCATGTGCCACGCTCGCGAGCCTAGTGGTGCTCGCTGCTCAGTGTCCCTGCCTTCGCGTCCTCGCCCTGCCGATGGACGTTTCGTCCTTGCCCCCACACACGCCTTCGTCGAGCGCTGTCCCGCGTCGGTCCGGAAGGACGCTCGAGGTCCTGACGATTGAGTGCATCCGCCTGACTGGTGAGCCCTTGCCTCCTTTGCAGCTGGCAAAATACATATAAATCGTATTTCCGGGACTCAAGTATGTCGGTATTAACCGTGACGACTGGCTGGTATGGATGGAAGTTGAGAAAGAATACCGCGATCTGCAAGAGGGTGTTGACTCAGAGATGCCTGCTTGAAGCATCCAATTTGCGTTCGATGGCTACTCTTGGTTCAGCAGTCAGGTTAACCGAAAGCTTTATATTAATGACTAATATAGATCTACCCACCTGGTGTCTATCACATCTTGTTATTTCTCTATTATTTGTGTTACTTGTAGACATACTCTGGTTACATGTCCATGACATCAGATTTTACCCTGTTTACTATATATATTGTGGTGGATGGACATGTATGTACCACTTGTAAATGAGTTGATCAAATAGCAGGGTACAATATATTGACATCACTGTTCTTGTTACAAGGCACTTGCCTAGGCACCTCATAATGGTTTTCATTTTTCATTTTCTTTTACTTACTAGTAGAGCATAGTTTTACTACAGCTGTGAGCTTAGCTCCACTCTATTCTAGTTGCTAAGAGTGGCCTATTGGACAGTCTTAGGGAAGGTTTGTGATAATTATACCCCTGGTAACAGGGTAGTTATTATGGGTTTGATATGCTTGATAAACATTCCTGATGATGATGGGGATTGGGATCAGTGAGATAACAATGAGGATCCAGGGTGATGAGTTTAGGATATCTTAGTGATACTTAGTGACTTAGAGATCTTAGACTTAGTTCTCAGAGAGTGAGGTGAGCTTGTAGTGAGCTTAGGTCAAGTGCAGTATAGGAGAATCCCTAGATTGTGAAGTTGATGAGACTGGGGTTTTAAGACCACCAGACTTGCAATTACTTATACTAAAGATGTGTCCTAAAGATAGTACAAGGGAATAAGGTGGTGATGACAGGCCATGTGCAGAGGAGAACTAAGAGAGTTCTTATTTGTATATATTGTACCTTTATGGTATATATAGTAAAGTATGTACATGTGTTCATATATATGTGTGTGTATGTTCAATATGTGCAAAAGAGGAATGAAGATTCTAGTCATCATCAGTATGACATCAACACCCCCCCATGCTGGGCATGCACTCCACAAGACCAAGACCAGAGTGATGAGAAGAGAAAAGAGGGAGAGATAAAGGTTTGGTAAGAATATCTGCAGTAATCAGGGTTGATTCCAGGTGGAAGAGGAGTAGTAGTAGTAGTAGTGGGATTGCAATCATCTAGCTGAAACCATTCTAGGAGGTCAGTGAGGTAGGAAGTTTGATCAATCTGGAGTCTGCATTTGGATTGGTCCCACATGACATGAAGACTAAGATATGACTTAATCTCTCCAAGGTCCATCATCTGAAACAGGGTCTTCAGCATTGCTTTACATTGCTCTACCTCTTCTAGTGATCCCCCAAGGATAGTGATGTCATCCACATATAGTATGATAATGAGAGGTTTGGAGGAATTTGTGGAGATGTAGATGCTGGAGTCTGAGAATGTGCAGGTGAAGGACAGGCCAAGGAGTGTGCCATGCATCTTGTGATGCCATTGTTGTGATGCCTGTTTCAAACCATAGATGGCTTTGGTCAGGTGACAGACCTTTCCTTCCATCCCAGGCATAACAAAGCCTTGGGGTTGCTCCATGTAGATTTCCTCCTCTAAGTTGCCATTCAGGAAGGTGGATTTGACATCCATGGAGTGTACCTCCCAGTCTTCCAGTGCAGCAATGGCCAGGAGGGTTTGTAGAGATTTGAAGTGTGCAACTGGGGAAAAAGTCTCTGTGTAGTCAATGCCACAGACCTGGGTATAACCTTTGGTGACTAGTTGCACCTTGAAGTGGCCATTAGCTTTTTGTTTAAAGACCCATTTGTTCCCTACAAGGTTGTGTCCTGGTGGAGGATCAACCAGCTCCCATGTGTGGAGATCATGTAGTGAACAGAGTTCTTCTTCACATGCAGCTTTCCAAAGCTTAGCTTCTGGTGTGGCTAGAGCTTGTTTGAGTGTAAGTGGGTCACATAATGCAGTGTGGGAAAGGATGGAGGAGAGTGAGGGACTGGCCTGAGGTGTGGCAAAGACATCATCATTGCTTCCAGACCCCCCCATGCTGAGGATGTCCATGAACTCCCACAGGCCATACAGGCTGTCACAAAAGCAATCAGGGCAATGTGCAAGGTGCTGAGACCTGCAAACAAGAGGTATGTTGATATGTGTTGTGCAGGGCTTAAGGGGAAAAACAACCACAACCACAATAGTTACTGGAGGGTGCAAGTTGTAAGATTCTCTAGACACCAGGGTAGAGAGAGTTTAGTAGTTAAGGGCGATAAACACAATAGCACAATGTGACTAGTGCAACAAATGGACAATATGATGCAACACAATGCAAGGGAGAACACAATGGAGAATGCAGCACAGTGGAGAATGCAACACAATGGAGACTAGATGCAATGCAATGGAGAATGCAACACAATAATGGATGCAACCTATGAGGAACACACACTTTCTTGATAGTGGAAATGTGTGTTAGCTTTTCCTTATCTGATTAGATGGTTATTGCTCTTCTCTCCCTTCTGACACCTGTGGCCCACACTATCTTTAGTCAGTGTGGTCTGTGTGCAGCTTTGGCATGTATATCAGTAGTGTTACAGCATCTGTAAATGATAAGTGGACATCTCTTTTCTCTTCTTTGAGAAGCCTGCACCAGTCCTTACTTACTTCCACTTCAAATACCATCCTTTGGCCACCTTGACATGGGTGACCCCATCTTTATCTTCACTATTGTCTTCTCCATTGTGATCCTCAGCACAATCACTGCCCTCATCACCTACCTCAACTACTTGCAGTGCCATCATCCTGAGTCCATCCCCCTTGCCTGATTGCATCCCTGTCACCTTCACCCTCATGCCACATCTCCTGCACCAACAATGTGGAGGGAAGCCCAGACTGCACTTTTTCACAATGTGCTTGGACAGGAAAGAGAAGTCAAATCATGGGCAGGGGAAATCTGTTCTTTCTCACTGATGATGTGCTATCTAAATACAAGTCTAGCTCCAAGGCTGGAGCACAACAAAAATTTACAGTGCAGGGTCAATCATAGGGATATTTGAAATGCAGTGGAGTCTGGGTGTGAGCAAATAAAGTATCATACTATAGTGGATGAGTGAAAGAGGAAAAGCACCAATCACACCAAATGCTGACTTTGTGACTTGTGACTCCATGGACTGTGTCTTGGCCTATACAGCTTATTGATCCTGCTCCTCATCAGCTGAAGCCAGTCCTATAGCCTGATGCCTAAACAAATGTGTGATTGATGTGGCTACAGATGATTGTCATGTACAAGGTCAGAATGTACCTGCTGACAAGCAGGGGAGGGGTGACTGTGCCAGCAAGGAGCTGGGAGGGACAGCACATCATCAACATGTGTGGTACAGTGGGTGTGAGGATGAACCAGTGCCTTGACTGGTGTGGAAACCCTGGGAGGAGTCACTGGAACTGTCAGTGGGACAGGGTCCTTGGTGGGAGCAGTAGTGGGTGGTGCCACAATGGGAGGTGACATGTTGGCTGGAGGAGGTAGACCTGGGGTGACAGGAGGCCTGACTGGGGACACAGCATTGGTGAAAGGAGGGGCAGCAGGCACAGAGGTGGAAGTAGGGAGTGGGACAGGAGGACAGCCTGGTGCTGTACCCAAGCCCAGTGCATCATTGGAGTTGTTGGAGTTGTCATCAGAGTCATTGTCACAATTGTCATTGGAATCATTGCATGGCAGTGCAGGTGGTAAGGGCAGGGGAAACCAGTTGAAGATGGTTTGGTCCTGCTGAGTCTCCAGTGCCAGGAAGACACCTTCCTTGAAGATGATGTTGCAACTCACAACTGCTCACTGGGCAATCTTGTCCCAGAAGACCAATCCTTTGGTGCTGGTCTTGTAGCTGATGAAGAGCAAGGGTCTGGAGTGAGCATCAAGCTTACCCTGCTGGTGGTCAGGCATATGCACCCAAGCATGGCAGCCAAAGACATGAAGGTGGGAGACATCAGGTGTGACAGGGCCAGGAGACCACAGAGTGGCAGGCATGACCCATCCTAGCTGCTTGGCAGGTGACAGATTGTAGGTATGCGCAGCTGTGCAGATAGCATACTCCCAGAAACTGGGAGAAAGACCAGTGTGATGAAGCATGGACAGCACTGTTACGAGGCACTTGCTTTGGCACCTTGTAATGCATTTCTTTTTTCTCTTTTTCCTTTTTCTTACTTACTATAGTAAAGTGTAGTATTATTACTACAAGTGTGAGCTTAGCTCCACTTTACTTAGTAAGAACTTATCCTTTTCTTTTCTCTTTTATAGTACTTAAGTATTTACATACTTAAGTGTGAGCATAGCTCCAGGTACTATATCAGACTTATCTTTTTCTCTTTTATATTTCTTTATTTATTATAAAATTTACTTGCTAAGGACTATTATTATACAATTAGCAAGGACTTCACTTTCTTGCCTTTTTATTTACAGTTGTTTATCTCATGTTCACTTCGTGTTAGTGGCTGAGCCACTTATATCACATGAACGTGTACTCACTGTGCATTACTGCACAACTTTACTATAGTTAGATCGCTAGTTTTGTATAAATAGTTGACAGACTGGCGGTTTTAAACCCCAGTCTTGTCAACTTCGCAATCTAGGGATTCTCCTATACTGTGCTTGATCTACACTCGCTACCAGCCCACTTCCTCATAAAGAACTCAGTCTAAGATCTCTAAAAGTCACACTAAATAATGTCACTAAGATATCCTATATCTCATCACTCTGGATCCTCGAATCGTCATTGGTGGAATCATCCTCATTTCAATCTTGTTGATCCCAATCTTCATCATCATCAGGAACTTCTATTACGTGTATCAAACACGCGTTCAACCTCCAGTTACCAGGAGTATCAATATAGACCTTCCCTAAGACTGTCCAATAGGCCACTCTTAGCACTTTGACAAGACTCCACACTCCTCCTAACAAACTACACGTGCTTCTAGGAAGCACGTACCATCACCATGGATTCAAATCTCCACGGAGATTATCATCAACAACTTCTTTCTGCCAACGCTATCTCCTTAGACATAACCGACTGCTTGTGGCCCAATTACCTCCAATACGACAGCACCAACAAACTCTTTTACATCAATAACCAACTCATTTACTTCACTCATACCAATCAAGAACCCCAGACAGTCTATCTGAACAGGAACCCAATTATTAACAGTACTTCGCTTCTATCGGCAAATATCCACTGAGAAATCTCACTAGATACTGACGTCTGTTGACAACATAGACAACTACTCAGAAACCACGTTCATGTCTCACTCGAACAATATACCAACACCAAAGATGAGTTTATGTTCTACAACAAACACAACCAGTGGATCTACAAAGCCTTTGATGACCCAGACAAAAATAAAGTTATCATTTGCTGGGATCCCAAGAAGCCATTGGACTACGATTATGTTGAAGTATATCCTGAACAAGTATCTTCATTACCCACAATCCCCGAATACCAACAGAGCCTTATCCCAAGATCAAGGCTGGAATCTTGCACAAGAACTCCATCAGGACCCCCAGAACCAAGAATTGTTATGAGGCACTTGCTTTGGCACCTCGTAACGGGTTTTCTTTTCCTTCTCTTCTTTTTCTTTCTTTTTTTCTTTATCTTACTTACTAGTAAAGTGTAGTACTATTACTACAAGTGTGAGCTTAGCTCCACTTTACTTAGTAAGGACTTATCATTTTCTTTCTCTTTTATAGTACTTAAGTATTTACATACTTAAGTGTGAGCATAGCTCCAAGTACTATATTAGACTTATCCTTTTTCCTTTTATCTTTCTTTTATTTATTATAACATTTACTTGCTAAGGACTATTACTATACAATTAGCAAGGACTCTCATTTCTCGCCTTTATTTACCTTTGTTTATACCTTGTTCAATTCGCGCTTGTGGCTGAGCCACTTATATCACATGAACAGTTACTTACTGCGCCTTACTGCGCCTTACTGCGCTTTACTGCGTAACTGTACTATAGTTAGATCACTAGTCCTGTATAAATAGTTGACAAACTGGCGGTCTTAAACCCCAGTCTTGTCAACTTCGCAATCTAGGGAATCTCCTTATACTGCGCTTGATTTAAGCTCGTTAACCACTCGCTTCACTCTTTCTTCACTAAGTCTAAGAATTCGACAAACTACTAAGACATCTTACACTAAGTCAAACTGGATCCTCGTATCGTTATCGGCGGAATCATCCTCGTAACCATATCGTTAATCCCATTCTTCATCGTCATTCGGAACCTCTATTACGTTCATCAAGCCAACATCCAAACCTTGGTTACCAGGAGTAACATATTAGACCTTCCCTAAGACCGTCCATTAGGCCGCTCTTAGCAAGAATGCCCATCAACATTTCAGAACAACTTCCTCAAGTGGAAATGTTCTTTACTCCTCAGGCGACAACTTCAGGAGATGAAACCATTACCTCGTCCTCCCCTCTCATTCAATCAAGACTCACCCCCAGAATTATGAGTTCAGACCCAATTGATCTGATGCCAACAACAAATCACCCGAACCCAAAGAGAATTCAACAATCTATACCAAGAATGGCAAACATGTCACCCACTTCCTCTAAGGAACCCCGACTTAATAAGCCATCCGAATTTTCTGGAACCAAATCCACCACCAAGGACTTTATCCGAAAAGTTAAACTCCACTTCTTTACTAAAACATTCAAAGATGATATGGATAAGATCGCCTTTGCACTATCTTTCTGTAAAGAAGGAACAATCGCCAGAACATGGGCCAGACAAATCATCGATCAGCTCACCACTTCCCCTTCAATGCTCACCTGGAAGCAGTTTGAAGACCAATTCGGAAAAAAGTTCTACCCAACTAACGAAGGGGAGTTATCATGCAACAACCTGGATAGGCTAATGCAAGGAAGAGGCACAGCTTCTGAATATGTCACCGTATTCAATTCTATTACCAACAACATGGGTTATAACGACATAACCAACATTGAGAAATTCAAGAACAGTCTTAGGAAAGACATCAAGGATACCATCATTGCTAAGAGTGGCCTATTGGACAGTCTTAGGGAAGATCTAAAATGTTACTCCTGGTAACTAAGATTTGAATATTGGCTTGATGAACGTAATAGAGATTCCGGATGACGATGAAGAGTGGGATTAGCGATATAGTTATGAGGATGATTCCACCAATAACGATACGGGGATCCAGTTTGACGTAGTGTAAGATGTCTTTATTGATTTAGAGTTCTTAGACTTAGTTCCTTTAGAGAAGAGTGAGGTTATAGCGAGTTTAGGTCAAGCGCAGTATAAGGAGAATCCCTAGATTGCGAAGTTGACAAGACTGGGGTTTAAGACCGCCAGTCTGTCAACTATTTATACAAAACTAGCGATCTAACTATAGTACAGTTACGCAGTAAAGCACAGTAAGTAAACAAATGTGCGCAGTATAGCGCAGTAAGTACGCGTCCATGTGATATAAGTGGCTCAGCCACAAACGCGAAATGAACATGAGATAAACAATTGTAAATAAAGGCGAGAAAGTAGAGTCCTTGCTAATTGTATAGTAATAGTCCTTAGCAAGTAAATGTTATAATAAATAAAGGAAAGATAAAGGAGAAAGAGATAAGTCTTTTATAGTACTTGGAGCTATGCTCACACTCAAGTATATAAATACTTAAGTACTATAAAAGAGAAAAGAAAAAGATAAGTCCTTACTAAGTAAAGTGGAGCTAAGCTCACACTTGTAGTAATAATACTACACTTTACTAGTAAGTAAAATAAAAGAAAAACAAAAAACAAAACAAAACCATTACGAGGTGCCAAAGCAAGTGCCTCGTAACAATCATGACCACTAGGGACATGTTACCGACTACCTTACAAGAATGGCAAAACCTCACCATAAGGTTAGATCAGAACAAATCCAACAACGACTTCCAAAACAGTATTTGGTCTGGACAAAATGGATGATTCCTATACCCCAACAATTTACTCAAAGGGGATACTGAATCCCACTTACGGAAATTAAACCCATGCTCAATTCATGCAATAGAAGATTTCTCTCCAATGGAAACACCCCAAAGAGAAATATTCACACACACTGGGTTTACCAGAAATGGAAGGTTATCTAACGAAGAACGTGACAAAAGGAAACGAGAAGGAGCTTGTTTCAGATGTGGTATCAAAGGACATTTCGGCAGAGAATGCAAGATCAAACGTGACCAGAATTATGGAACACCCAAGCCTGCTTATGCAATAAGGGGAACCCAAGTATATGATGAAGAAGAAGATCCAATGATAACCATTTCTCACACCCTCATGAAATTATCCGACAAAGACAAAGCAGAAATGCAAGATCTCTTCAGAACCACTCAGAATTTTTAAAGACTCCTAAGTCAGTGACGGACAAAGGAGTAACTGATTACAAATTGGACATTGCGAGCAGGAACTCAAATTTGGACAATGAACTGTACATATCGTTCTCAAAATACAATGGTTCTCCATCCATTCACATTTCTGTCAAAATCTCCATAAGAAATCATAAAGTTGCCACCAAAGCGTTAATTGACAGTGGAGCAACTGGAATCTTAATCCATCAAGATTTTGTATGACTACACCATCTACCAACCCAGAAACTCAAACATCACTTACTGGTAAAAAATATCGATGGAACAAAGAACATTGGTGGAGATATCACACATACCTGTCATATCACCCTAGAAATCAAGAAAGCAAACATAAAACCCCATATAGAAACAAATTGATTGTATATCACCGATCTAGGAAAAGAAGACATCATCTTAGGAACAGACTGGTTATGACAACATAACCCCAATATAGATTGGACCAAGGATATGGTATCCTTTTCATGCTGTCCATCAGAATGTTGACAAAATCCTCTTAATAATCCGACATTTTCCGAAGAAGATGACATAATCCACATAGAAGATCAATGGATGACCAATGGACTAGATCTTTTTCACACCACCTTATCCACACAAATAGCCATGAATAATCAATGCAACGGAAAAGGAATGGAACTAGTCCCAATCCATTATCATGATCTAGGGAAAGTTTTTAATGAAGAAGCTTCTACCTGTCTACCCAAGCGATGATCATGGGACCATGCCATAGATCTAAAACCCGGAGTAGAGCCATATGCTGGAAAAGCATACCCCATCGATAACAAACAACAAGAAGCCCTTCATACATTCATCTCCAAAAATAGCAAAAAAGGATATATCTGCCCATCAAACTCTCCATGGGCTGCTCCATTTTTCTTTGTAGGAAAAAAGGATGGCAAACTACATCCCTGTCAAGATTATCGGAGATTAAACAAAAGAACCATCGCAAACAAATACCCCTTACCCCTTATTCTGGAACTCATTGATAAACTCAAAGAAGCTATGATATTTACCAAACTTGATCTCAGATGGGGCTACAACAACATACACATCAAAGATGGAGATGAACATAAAGCCACATTCATAGCTGATGGAAAATTATGGGAACCTACAGTAATGTTCTTTGGTCTCCAAAACTCCCTGGCTACATTTCAATCAATCATGAACACCCTTTTTGATGATCTAATCACTGCCGGTCATGTCATCATTTATATGGATGATATCCTCATCTTTTCAAACGACCTATCAGAACATCGGAAATTAGTCCCCCAAGTTCTCCAACATCTTATCGATGAAGACCTATTTTTGAAACCAGAAAAATGCTTCTTTGAGAAAGAATTAATTGAATACCTCGGTATGATCATCTCCCACGATCAAGTTCACATGGACCCCGCGAAATTATCAGCAATTACTGACTGGCCTATCCCAAAAAGGGTTAAAGATGTCCAATCATTTTTAGGGTTTGGAAACTTCTACTGACATTTCATCAAAGACTTTGCCAAAATGACCAAACCTCTCACGGAACTTACACATAAAGATCAACCATGGGAATGGACTGAACCCTGTCAAACAGCGTTCAAACAATTGAAAACAGTGTTTACAACCACCCCAATACTGTTAATACCTGATTTTGATGCCCCCTTCAAACTCAAAACCAATGCCTCGGATTTCAATTATGGTGCCATACTATCCCAACAAGGTTCCAACTCCCACTGGCACCCAGTCGTATACCTATCCAAACAAATGACACCGCCGGAATGAAACTATGTCATTTATGACAAAGAACTCCTTGCCATCA